>JAAEAF010011820.1:0-23382 GCA_011037195.1 Triatoma infestans | reverse complement strand
TACGCTTGGATTCAATGAAAAGTTGTAAAAACCAAAATAATAATAATAAAAAATTGACACAATTGATTCAAGTTTTGTCACAACACATTTTTTTGGAGACAACATATTATGAGGAATACTGACTGCATTATTATAATAATAGAAAATAAAGTCTGGAAGTTAAAAAAATTTTTGAAACTAAAAAGAAAATGGCCGCATCTGTTTTGTTATAAGTTGTCAGTATCATGTATTTTATTGGATTATTTTGGTTAAATTAAGCATCTTTTTATTTTTTTACTGTTGGATCTGCAAGTATTGGAATTGGGTGCCCTCCACCCAGCCTATGGTTAGGTGAATCACTAAGATTTTCTGATTCTTGGTAACTGGTTTAAAACTTGTTGAAGATTTTACCAATAATCAATGAAAGACTGGTTGAAAATTTATCATAGACTGGCTAAGGCTTAATAGTTGTGCGTGCAAATTACATGGCAGGTAGCATCTCTGAATGTGGTTTTTACGATAGTTGCAAAGACATCATGAAGTCGTTAGCGCTGTCATGGTAAAAAAAAAAAACTCACAATACGTATTCATTTCTATAATTACCTCCTATCCCCATCCTGATTGAAGAAAATTTTTCCTGTTTATGGAAAAATTCAGAAATCAAGGTAAAATTTTTTTTTTTGGAATCCTTGCGAATCCAACTCTGATTTCTGAATTATTGCGTCTTATCTATGTAAAAATCAAAAGGGAGACTATCAAACTCATGAAAAAAAAACAAGTAATCTGGGATGGAATTAGCGGTTAGTGGTAGCTCGCTGGATTTTTATGCGGAAATACTTTCGATTTGAGTCCTAGCAGTGCTGCCCTTAGGATTTTTCTCCTCTTGGTAGCCACTAACAACTCATTGTTCCCCTTAGGCCGTGCTGTCTGTAATAAAGAGAACACTGTTTACATTAGAGTCCAAGCAGTGCACTGACACGGCTCCCAGGGGTTTCCCAATGACTTCAGATTTTTTTGATGCGCCTCAATTTAAAAAAACTAAAAAAAGAAACCAAGGCGAATCCTCAAAAATATTCCACAAGCGACTCAACCATATGACATCAAATTCATCAGTAAACACATCTATATGACAACAAAGTTTCCACAAACGAAATAATTTCTTCAGGAAGAGATTAAGACGTAATGAAAATTAAATAACGTATTTCAAGCTACCGCGGCCATTGCCATGCAAAACTCTTAGGTATTCAAGTTGAGACAGTGTCAGTGTTTTTTTAAATAAACTGACATTTCGCCCATATTACAATAGGCTTCTTCAGAGAAGCCTATAACGCTGAACCAAAAACTGACAAGAAACACGGTGGGTTAGTGTAGAGCAGTGAGTGGATTGGTGGGACTTAATTTGCTCAAAGTTGCAGCCCTCAATTCCTTAACTAGAGATAATGGACTCCATCTGAGCAGAACTTGGCTGCAACAATTTCCAGAGCAAAACAAGACTGCAACCAACACTCCCAATGTGGTAATAGGGAGAGGAGATTATGACTATGGCCACCCAAACTAATCATATGCATGGGAGGAAGAAACTAAGCCCCACCCCTCCACTGGCTGCTCTACTGGCAACCCAAAGATCAAAGTGTTTTGCAACAAAACAATAGGGCTAACGACTCCAATGTTTGCCTCTGCACCACATTTGCCATGTATTGCACAATTGACCACATTCTGTTGTGCTCATCTTCAATGGAGAGCCTTGAATGGGCTGTGAGATTATAAAGTGGGCTAACGAGCACCGTCCCAAAATTCAGCAGACCTTAATTCACAAACTTCGATCAAATTTTTGACGGGTTTTCAACGAGAAGTATTTGAACAAGCATCAGAAACAAGCAAGAGTTCTAATCAGTTAAATATAGAAAAATCACCCGCAATGCTAGCCACTACCGTTGCTAGGCAACTCTGAAACTAATACACTTCACATCTCCTTATCTGGGTGGGCGATCTCTCACACTGTTTTTTTTTGAAAAGACATCCTGAAGATGTGCTCAAAGATGGGCATTAGAAAAAGCTGGAGTAGGAGCTTAGGACGTGATAGCAACTGGATTCTGGGGAGATAAAAGAGAGAGACTCCAATAAATACATCTGCTCATGACTGGCCTGATGAAGATTTAGAAGTCTGGAGTTATTCCCGAAAACTTTTCTCAAGAAACTGAAAATTCTCAGCCAAAAATAGACATGGAAGGAAGGTCTCCTTTCCGGGCAGCTCCTCCTCAAACCTAGTCGATAACCAGTAAAAAATGACAAACCTTCTCTCAACACTCATGGTATCAAAAACTGACAACGATTAGCCTGCTTCATTTTGTGTAGTCATCAACCGGTTTCTGGGGCCGTTCGCTCATCAACAGGACATCTTGATAAAAAGTGTGTGATAATATTGGCTTGCACGGAGTCAAAATCAGTATACATCATCTTGCTCTGTGCAAGTCGGCGTTATCTATGTTTATGAGAGAAAGGCCCCAGAAACCGGTTGATGACCACACAAAATACAATAGGCTAACACGGAAAATATCTCTGATAAACTACAGGTATAGAGACCTATCACTTTTATTTGCAACTTTTTTCCGAAGAAAAAAATATGGATTTCAGGAGGAAACTACGGCCCCCCAGATAAGTCTGCTCCCATTAATTTTTAATTTAGCCCCATTTATGAGCCCATGATTGTCCATCATTGTAGAAAAATGTTGGGCTTTCCGATTACCCCCCCGCGCGGCAACCTGGGGCTTTGAATAGTTCTGCTCCCATGTAGATCCTACACCCATGTCCATATTTAAGGCTTCGACGGAAGAAACATAAATTTCCCACCTGGGAGAGATTCTTTGTTGAATTCTCTGGGAGCAATCGTGAGGAACCATGTAGGAACATCACAATTTTTTTCCGAGAGAAAGAGATAATCATCAAAATTTAATTCCGTGTCCATCCTTGCGACTAAAAGGCGAAATAAATTCTGGTTTCTGCTACTATAGACAGACATGAAATCATTTCGACCGAATAAGTGTGACATTTAAATTATTTTTTCTTCTTCCTATGGAGTTTCCAGCGGAAATACACGTTTTGAGGTCCCTGGGTCCAAAAAAAAAATTTTTTTTTAAACTTAATATTCCGTTTGGGATCCGACAATAAGTTATCTGTCAAAATTGAGAACTTGGAAGTACCACTTTACTGATTTTTTTTTCCAATTTTTTGCGATTTTCTTGGAAATGACAACATATTGCAATGAGCCTCTTCAGGGTAGTTACATCTTGAAAGCTAATGGTAGCAAACCATGGATTCTACCATGAATAGATAACGTTTTGAATGGAAAAATTGAAGAATAAAGGATTAGGCTTTTTTGGCTTTTTCCAGCTGTAGAGACGATAGTAAACTGCCCCACATGTGCTCGTATCAAGATTCTAAAGGATGCTTCGAAAGAAATTAGAAGAATCTTGAAAAGAGGGTATCCACGTGTGTTCCTTAAGGCCCAGATCCAAAGTTTTGCACCATTAGCTTTCAAGATGCAACAACCCTGAAGAGGCTCATTGCAATATGGGGCGAAACGTCAGTTTTTGTAGCAAGCCACTGAAGCAGTTTCAACTCGGAAACTGAAATATTTTTCATTAAATTCTTGTCAATATTAAGAACACGATAAAATCGTATAATATACTGAAATAACACTTTAGAGGAAAGCCTATCACCCGACTTCCCCAAAAATGTTATATTATATAAAAAAAAAAGTTTAAGCTTTTTATCTGTGTTTTAAGCTTGGCAACTTAGTTCTGCCAGCCAAAACAGCTGTAAAGCTCCGCCAATCTTTCAGTAGCTGTGCCAAAGCTTTCCGGCTGTGATGTCATTTGACTCCGCCCATAGATTTCAAAACCTCCGGCCAAGCTTAATAGTTAATATATCAAGTTTAAAAAAAAATAATAAATTTTCCGTTAGGTGCGATTTTTTTTTTTTTTTTTTTTTTTTTTTTGTTATGCTGAGACACACACCAATTTCCACAACTTACTTTTTCGGATTTTCTCTTACAAGCAGGGCAGTAAGACAAAGTAGAAAAATCGTTGTCGCCATTTCTGCGAGAAAATCGCGCGTAAAAATACGAATAAAAAATTAATTATTCAGTAAAGTCGTATTTTTGGTTGATGGTGTTATTAAAGGGTATATAATTCTCCTCTCTCTCTCTCTCTCTCTTACTCACACCATAATGTTTAAAAAAAATTTTTTAAAATTTTAATGAACCTCAAAATATTTTCGGTTTGGATAAAACTCGTTTTCAAACAATTTTGCACCATCACAGATTCTTACTAAATTAATCATGATGGCACATAATATATAATTCAAAAGCCTGGATGGGTTGGATAAGTTGTTGTGGTTGGTTCCGCGGAGCTGGGAAAGCATTATATAATGTTTTAGCCTGCTTTCTTTTCGTAGTGGTCAACGGAAGACAAGTTTCGGGCATAACGCCCATCATCGTTATCAGGATGTTTTTGCTAAAAAAAAAAAAACAATGTGATTAACATAAGACTTGTACAGAGCAAATTTTAGTTGATGCACTCTTCCATTCCACTAATATAATAATTTTTTTACGCGGTTTTGTTCTCGCAAAAATTGCGTAAACGATTTTTTTTACTACTTTCTCTTACTGCTGCTGTAAGAGGAAGTCCGGAAAAATTTGTTGAAATCACAACATAGCTCAAAGTTGAGTGGTATCAAAAAAAAAAAAATTGCTCTGTCCAAGTCTATGTTACCACACTGTTTTTGACAAAAACATCCTGATGATTGGGCAACCCCCACCCCCACCCCCAAAATAAGCAGGCTATCACGGAAAATATCTGTGGTAATTTGAAAAGCTAACTTTACTTCAAGACCACTCAAAAAGAGCACTCTGTAATAGGGATCAACATTGTTTAGGAAATTCAAGTTAGGACATTTTGACAGGTTGGGCTGGTCATGGCAGTCAGGATGGATATACTGAGCTAGCACAAATGGACACACTTGATGATTATTTGGACCAAAATAAGAGAGAGAGAGAGAGAGAGATTATCATGGTTGAGATGGAAGGATGGAATTGCCCTGCTCAGAGCGAAAAAATAGGTGGAGAACTTTGAGCCGTTCTAGGAGAAAAGAATGTTTGGCCGGAGACTTACTAGAGAGTCTAGTACGCAATTTTAATGAGTTGTCATGCCAACCAAGTCACCAAGTAAACTTATTTTTTTCTATTAATCGAAAGCAAATCTTACCCCTAGAACATTTGGTCGCACTAAAAAAAATAAATATCACTGGGTATAGGATACAATTCCCCCCCTATGATTATGTAAATTGATTCTTTGCCCAGGGTTGATCACGCTGTGAGCATTTTCCGCACACACTGATTTAAAAAAATATATCTTGATATATATTTTATATATTCGAATTTTCTGGTCGTCTAGCTGAGTTTGTGACTTAAAAAAAAAAACTGTTTCCTACCTGGAAGGTTCTTATTTCGAAAAAAGGGGAGGGGGACATGAGGAATTTTCTCACGTGCACCTATTCATGTCAGTGTCCTTAAAACAGTATGTTAATTCTATTTAACGAATATCTAATTGTATTTTTATTATATTTTATTTTTAAAAATATTGTACATTTCAACATTGAAAATGTTCTATGGGGGAGGGTGATTTAATAAAAAGTGTAAAGACTGTCATACGGTTTGTTAGGAGGGTAGATTGGAGTAGGATGAGCGTACATTATTAAAAATTATACAGGGGGGATGTCAAAAATTAGGTGTTTGAATTAATTATTATTATTATTTTTTAATTTATGGGGCGTCAACATTTATGGTCATTTAGCACCCCCCCGGAGTCTTTTCAGTGCAATGCCAGCGTCTGGGACAGTGTTCTCTCGTTACAGACAACACTGTCCATTACCGGACAGTGATCTGTAGAGGCTCCTGGGAAGAAAAAATCTAAAGGCAGCTACTGCTGGGACCCCTGCGTGGGAGTCCAGTGCGCTAACCACTGAGCTAATCCCTTTCCTATTAATTATTATTTGATCATGGGGGAAGGATGTTATCTTTTTATTTGTGTGTAACCAATTTCGAATTCAAACTGTTATTTTTTTTTTTTTTATTAAGGCGCTTCAAAAGCTATGGTCATTGGCGCCCGGAGTCTTCTCAGTGCACTACCGGCCTCCGGACAGTGTTCTCTCGTTACAGAAACACTGTCCATCATCGGACAGTGAGCTGTAGATGCTCCTAGAAAGAAAAAAATCTAAGGGCAGCGCAGCTGGACTCGAACCCGGGTCCTCGCGTGGGAGTCCAGTACGTTAAACCTTAGCTATTCCCTTCCCTCATCAAACTGTTATATTACAAAAAAAAATGACCAATCACCAAATAAATGTTGCCTATAATGAAGCCCTAAAACAGAAAACAAAAAAAACATTTTCAATGCTTGACATTTTCGTGAAAAATAAGTTAAATTTTTTATTTTAATATTATCGAAAGGAGTGTGTGTGTGTGTGTTGGTCGTGTCCAAAGGGTACCCAAATGTGCCCAAACTTGCATTGCCAACAATGTTGCTATTATTGGATTGGAGTCTGCAGAGGTGGGAAGGCATCAAAAGATATTTTCCACGATAGCCTGCTCTTTTTTTTCGTGATTATCCTACGATCATCAGGATGATTTTGCTCTGTGCAAATTCGTATGTTATCACACATTGGTTTTTGACAAAAATATCCTGATGATGGGCGTAATACCTGAAACCGGGTGGCAGGCTATCACAGAAAATATCACTGACATTACAATAATCTTTTTTTAAATTTTTTTATATACTTTATAAAATTTTTGTGTAATTTATAAATTTTTTCATAATTATCTCTATTTTAATCAATAATAATAAAGAATTATCGTTGAATTTAGTTAAAATAGTGTGTGTGAGGTAAATGCTTACGCGGGACCATTGGAACGCCAGTATGAGCTACGCGGATTAAAAAAATGCTCCAAAAATTCGTTGATCGGATAAATTATGATTAATGCCTGAAAACGGAAGCCACTTATCATAGATAAGGATAAATTCAAATTCCTTTTTCTTTCTCCTTAATTAAAAAATAAATCTAATCTGTAATCTGTAGAATTAGCTTTTGTTATAATATTTTTTTTATGTATAATATATATATTTAAATTAAAATCTAACTTTAAATTTTTTATAAAAAAAAAATCTTGGGATATTAAAATGAAAAAAAAAAAATATGTATAATAACAAAACTTAACTAAATAAAAAGGAACAAAAAAAAAAGTTTTTTTTTTTTTTGTTTAAATTCTATAATCAAACAAAATAATGAAGTCTAAAACTAAATCGTTGTTATAATAATTCATGAATAAAAATCCAAAATAAAAAAAAAAAAAAAAAGAAACAAAAAATGGATTGTTCTAAAATTCAAATAAAAAAAAACAAAGAAAGATTGAAGAAGTCTATTACAAAAAAAATAGAATCTTTCTTTAAAGCTACATCAATTATTTCAAAATCAATCAATCAATCAATCAATCAATTATTATGAAATAACAATAATCATAAAAAGGAGTAATTGGTAACTTTATTAAATAATAATTAATAATAATAATAATAAAAAATCCTAAAAATTCTGAAAGTTAGTTCATTTTTTTTATATATATTCTTAAAATATTTTAAATTCTGAAACACAGAATTTTATGTCAAAGGTTTTGTTTTTTAATTTTTTTTTTTACTCAAAATTTATTTTTCTTCGTATATTTGAAAGACATATTTAACTTACTTAAAAAAATTTTTTAAGGACACTTGCGTTTTAAAAATTTATTATTTGGCATTTTTTATTTGATAAAAATTCTGTTTTTTTTTTTTTTTATAAAATTTTAAGACATGAATTTGTTTTTTTTGTTTTTAAAAGTGGTGTCAAAAAAAAATAATAAAATAAAATTGTGAAACAATGCGGGGAGTCATTTTGAGACTTTTTTTTAAGAACTGGGCACAGTGTGGGTGTTTCGAAGACATGGAGGAATTTATGTTTTAACATAATAGGGACCCATACACAGAATTGTTGTTGTTGTTGCTTGGGTACAGTGGAAGATTGTATTGTTACGGGGGAAACAGAGGAAATTTGCTTTTATTGCTTGGGTTGTTTACTGTATGATTGAAACGACATACAGAGATATAAGTTTTCATTGCTTGGACACTATGGAAAATTATGAAAATTAACTAATGAAAAGCAGTAAGCTCTTATGTTATCAGTTCGAAAATGGTACCTGGGAATGTCTAGGTAAGCCCAAACGACGTAGGCAGAAGAAATAAAGTCACCCTATTTTGGATGCCGGAATATGTCGGCGTGAAAGGTAATGAGGTGGCCGAACACCCTGGCAAAAGAAAGCGCTGCATCTCCTCTCTTTGGGCCACAACCCTTTTGCGGAAATATCCACTCTAGAACCCTCCAGGATCTTGGGATTCCTTAGGGAGCTCAACCTGGAGAGGAGCTATAGCTCATCTACGGCACAAGGGGGGGTACAATAGATCATTAATGGTCGCAGTACAGAACCCTCAAGGAGAAAAAAAATTGGAAAATTATTGCTTGGTCATTGAAAAAATTATGGCTTTGATGCTTGAAACAATGAAATAAGTTTTGTTTTATTAAAAAGTTATGTTTGCTTAAGCAAAGAGAATGGATAAGTTTTACAATGTAAATTCTGTTAAATTTTAATGGGGCCTCAAAGAGGTCAAATAAATATGCCCGACCTATATTTTACATTTTTATTGTTTGACACCACTCTTTTTTTTAAAAAAAAAAACCATTAACTTTAATCTAAACTTGATTATTCATAATATTTGACACTCATTATTTATTTTTTCGATTCTTATATTTATCGATGTTCAAAATTGTAAAAAAAAAAATCACCTTTTTTCGATGTAGGATTTTTGAAATGTTGAATAGACGTTTCTAAC
The DNA here is from genome assembly GCA_011037195.1 of Triatoma infestans. NCBI lineage: Eukaryota > Metazoa > Arthropoda > Insecta > Hemiptera > Reduviidae > Triatoma > Triatoma infestans. Next base: position 14,434 of record JAAEAF010011820.1, on the reverse strand, counting down.
AAATTAGATCGTGCAGTTTGTAATGTATGATGGTAGAGTTTAACTAAACTAAAATAATGTAAGTGGCTTGTGGGAAAGAAGCTGTGGAATGGAACTGTACGATCAGAAGAGGATTGCTTGGTCACATAGAGCGAAATGTGTTTTGTTGCTTGGCCATACAATGAGTTATGTTTTGTTGCTTAGTCTTACAGTAAAAGTTGTTTTATTGCTTGGATGTACAGAAGAAGTTAGATTATTGCTTGGCCACACAGAAAGGGTTGCTTTATAAAACAGTCACTCCGAGGGAGATATGTTTGCTGTTTGCCTATAAAGAGAGAGTTATGTTTTGTTGCTTGGCCACACAGACAGAGTTATATTTCCTTGCCTAGCCTCACAGGAGGAAGTTATCTTTAATTGCTTTAGCAGTAACGAGTGAGCCATGGGTAGTTGCTTCATCTTACAGATGGAATTATGTTTTATTGCTTGGCCACACAGACAAGAGTTATATTTTCTTGCCTATCCTCAAAGGTGGGAGTTATCTTTAATTGCTTGGCAGTTACAAGTGAGTCATACATGGTTGCTTCATCTTACAGAGGAAATTATGTTTTATTGCTTGGCCACACACCTAGGGTTACTTTATTCTTGGACACATAATGAATTATTGTTTTGGCCATACTCTAGTGAGTTATTTTTCGTTGCTTGGCAACACAGAAATTGTTTATTTTTTTTTCTGTTATTGAAGAAAGAGTTGTATTTTGTTGCTTGACCACACAGAGGTTGTTGTTTAACTACAGAAATGGCTTTTGGAAATTGCTTGGCATACAGAGGTAGTATAATTATGTTTTGCTTGGCCACACGAAAAACGTTAATTTTTTTTTTTGCTTTATCACATAGAGAAATATTATGTTTTGTACATTGCTAAAGGCCAGAAACTTTTTCTATGGCCACCTGGAGAAACTGTACGATCTAATGTGAAAGTTTCTGAAACATAAGCTTTTGTTAATGAGCTTTTAAATTCGTTGTTTATTTTATTACTTTCTCTTACTCCTAGTTTTTTTTTTTTTTTTTTTTTGTAAAACCAAAATATATAACAAATGTTGTTATTATTTAACATAAAAAAAATTCCAGATATGTGATTATTGCAATGATGTCCGTTGCACAGTTATTATTATTTTTTTTTTTATGTGTGGTAACGCTATCTGCATTGTTGCAGAAAATTAAACAAAATAATAATAATAATAATAAAAATTATTATTTTTCTCTTTTTTTTTTAATTTTATTTTTTAATTTTTTCAAGAAATTTCAGTTTTTACCGTATGCAAATTTACTTGCGATACTGAAAGATCTTCGGCTTGATGCGACTGACGTGACGGTGGTGGATGATATATATTTGTAGGCGTAGTAGTATTATTTGTTGGTGTTGGTGATTGTTTTTGTTGTTGTTGTTGCTGTTGCGCTAACCGTCTCATATCTGTAGCAGTTTCATATGTACATGTCTGTTGCGATTGATCACTATCAACTGGTTGCTGTTGATGCGCGTGGGTACGTAAATCTGTTGGTTCATCACTATTAACAATTTGTTGCTGTTGTTGATTTATTGTTATCTGTTGTTGTGGTGGAGGCTGCTGTTGCTGCTGCTGCTGTGCAACTTGTGACATTGTTTGTTGCGTTGATTGCCCTTGATTTTGGCTTATATGATTGCGCAATAATGATATATGTTTTATACTCTTCAATTCACTAGGATTACGAAGAAATCTATGGCATGAAATAGAAATAAATTAAAATACAATTTTTTTACAAAACGAAATCAAAATATATTGAAATTTCTCTATTAATACAACCAAAAAATAAAAAAAAACAAAAACGAAATACTGACTGATAACAATGTCGTTCCCCTTGAACTTTACGCAAAATATTAACTCTATAGTAATATCTTAAAGCTCTGGACATTTTATCATAATTCATAGATAAATGATTTTTCTGTATTCCCCATAATTTAGCTAATCCAGGTGGGTCAACAATTTTGAATACACCAGCTTCTCGATTTTTCCAAGCAATATAGGATGTATATCGTTGCAGGGAATCGTTAAGCAATTGTTGCAAAAAATCCCATAATAGTCGACCATCTGAAAAAAATAATAAATTTAAAAAAGATTAATTTTTTTTCTAATTTAGGTGTGTCAACATCTATGGTTATTGGCGCCCGAAAGCCTTCTTCAGTGCACTGCCGACATCTGGACAGTATTCTCTCGTTATAGACAATACTGTCCATCACCCGGACAGTGAGCTGTATAGAGGCTCCTAGGAAGAGAAAAAAATCTAAGGGCAGCAGCTGGACTCGAATACGGCACCTACGCATTGCTAGTCCAGTACGCTAACCGCTTAGCTATTCCCTTCCCTCATATATATTTTTTATTTTTAATATTTTGTATTTAATATTTTTATTTCTATTTTTTATTTATTACAATTTTTATTATAACTTTTTACTTATTTTTATTATTCTGTAAATAAATAAATAAATTTCTAGTATTTTATCCGTCATAGCATGCATATTCATTTTCTTTCTGACGGTTTCGGATTTTTTCATCCATCGTCAGATCAAATCGTGTTCACCAAGTTCGTGTAGAGGGTGCATTTCAACGTAATGTATATGTTATACTCACACTTGTCACCCTGACAGTGAGCTGTAGAGGCTCCTAGGAAGAGAAAAAGATCTCTAAGGGATAAGCATGGACTTGAAGAGCCCCCACAAACGCAGAGTTAAGTCCTTCTGTAAACCCCAAATAATTTTTCGTTTCATCAAACTAATTATTTCTACTTACAATGAAAAGTGAGTTTTATTTCCACAACGAATAAAATAAAAACAATAGATTTTTAAGAGGGGGAGGAAGTGATGCTGTGCGTATGGGTGGGTTATACAAGATTAGATTCTATGGGGGGATTGGCTCTTCAACCTGCGCCACTGCGACCCACAAGGGTCTATTGTAGTACCCCCTAAGTTAAAGACCCCTCTACAGCCCTGTCCTTTAGTTGAACTTTGGAATCTCAGGAGGCTCCTAGGTGGCCGGTTAAGAGCACCTCCCAACAGAGCACCCTGTCGAGTCCTGTCAACTTTAATAGAGAGGGGCCCCTGGCTGGGGCTTGCAGGCGTCAGCTTCTCCTCTCCAAAGGGGCGATACCTCAGCCATACAAACCCCTCGCACTGACATAGAACGTGCAGCGCTGTTTCCTCTTCTTCCTGACAAAACCTACACAGGCTATCCGTTGCCAGGCCCACGCGGTGCATGTACTTATTAAGTCTACAATGGCCAGTGAGAACGCCAACTGCTATCCTTATGGTCCCCTCTCCGGCCTAACTGGAGTAGTTATGCAGTTAGCCTGGGCGAGTAGCTATGAATGAACGTTTTCGCCTGCCTTTGGCAGTTATACAAGGTCATCATTTATTTTGAGCTAGTTCCTGACAATCTTACGATTATGTCCCAAACTCTACGCTACTCAGCTAGAACGCGTATACGCCCCGTTTTTTGGCTGCAAAATATCCCCACTCTTGAGTTAATTGAAAAAAGTGTACTCCTTCAATAAGACAACGCAAGGCCGCAGCAAACGGTTTTCAGTATTGGAAGATTTGAATTTTGACCTCTTCTCTAACGCAGCTTACCATCTCTTCCCCACTCCATTGCCCACCTTTCTGCAAATACCGAGAAGATGAAAATGACGGAACGTTTGGAGTTTTTATTTGCCTCCAAAGATAGCTCTAGACAGATTCGGAAGGACATGGAATTGTTGGCTAATTGATGGGTTCATGTTGGGCTGTATTTTTCGAGGTGAAGATGCAAAGACTTTTGTTACACCCTTATAACCCCACAATTCCTATAGAAACAGAGTAATAATTATCAGAGATATTTTCCGTGATAGCCTGCTTCTTTTTTCGTTGTCATCGACCCGGTTTCGGGGCGTTCGCCCATCATCAGGATGTTTTTGCCATAAGCAGTGTGATAACATAGACTTGCACAGAACAAATTCAGTTGATAAAACTCAGTTGAATTTTGCTCTGTTGCAAGTCTATGTTATCACACTGTTTTTGACAAAAACATCCTGATGATGAGCGAACGCCCCGAAACCGGGTCGATGACCACGAAAAAAGAAGCAGGCTATCACGGAAAACATCTCTGATGCTTTCCTAACTCTGCGGAACCAACCACAACAACCATAAAGTAATAATTATATATATATATATGACGGGACCACTCTCTCGGTTGACCTGCAACCCATATTCCAGGACTAGGATCCATAGCAGAGAAAGAGAGACAAAAATGACAGGACCACTCTCTCGGACTAGAGTGGAAGAAACTGCATAAATACAACGACAGGAGATAGATATACAACAGAGTTCACTCGCCAGTCACGTGTCTTTTACCTCACCCTTTTACCACTCTACCACACTCTACCATTTTAGTGTGCAGTCCAGGCAGTCAGTGTCACTTTTAACATTATACAGTGTTCAGCCAGATCTAGTTGTTCATTCAAACCAAACCATTTCTCTCCTTCATCAAACCCATTATACATATACACACACATATACTTACTTGTATTTGGCTCTGCAATGGCTTCCGGAAAGAAAATTTGCTGTTTATTTTCTGGAAAAAATATTTGCGGTTTATTTGTATGCGAATTATGGCCAATAGGTGATTGTGGTTGTGGGCTGGTTAAATGCGGGCTGGCTAATGGTTGGGCAGTGACATGTTGGCCCACATGGGGACTAGTTGGTTCTTCACAATCTGAATCCGAAGGCATTGATCCAGAGCTGCCGCTGTGTCCTGACTGGTAATCTGAAACTTAAATTAGTTATGAATACATTTTAATTTCAATATATTAATGAGAAATGTATTTCTAACCAAAAAAAAAAAATGGCGACGGTATAAAACATTCACGCGACTGACTTTGATGTAGTTTACATCGTTATCATTGATAAATTTTAGCTACATCATTGTAAAAATGCCACGTTTGATTGAAAGTCCTCCAATATTCATGTCTTTTTATTCTCTCTCTTACGAATGTAAGAGGAAGTATTGCGAATATATAATTTACGAAAATAATCTTCACGGGAAAAATGTATATATTTCCTTAGAAATATTTTCCGTGATAGCATACTTCTTTTGGTGGTCATCGACCGGTTTTGGGTTCGCCCAGCATTAGGATATTTTTGTCAAAAACAGTGTGATAACATATACTTACTTAGAGCAAATTCAGTTAATACACTGTTTTTTTACAAGTGTTTTTGTTAGGACCTAACTACGAGGGTCAATTCAATAAGTAACGAGACAAATCGCTGTAGCTCAAACACGACAGTTATTTAATCAATAACAAAACTTTGGCTACTTTTCAAACATACTCCCCCAGCAACAAATTTATACACTTGTCCCATCGTTTTTAATTTGTGTATGTATGCCTCTGGTATAAAATTCTTTGGATTGTTCTCGAAGCCATTTTTGCTACCTGATTTTTAACTTCTACATTGGATTGAAAATGTTTTCCACGTAGACGCCTCTTTAAGGGGTCCCAAACAAATGGAAGTCCGATGGGGCGTGGTCGGGGCTGTAGGGAGGATGTGGAAGGATCTCCCACCCCATTTTTTGAAGTGTTTCTTGAGTTAACTGTGCTGTGTGTGGAGGCGCGCGTTGTCATGAAGTCAAAATCACGTCCTTAGTAAAGAGTCCATGATGTTCATTCGAAACACCTGTGCCTTACTTGTGAGCATATCACTGTAATACTGGCTGTTGATGGTTCGTTGTTCTTCGAGATAACACAATAAATAGAGGGAGGAAGTTGCAACTTCAACCGGTCGTCCACTTCGTTGCTCGTCACCAGACACTTACATGGCCACTTTGTAAACTGTTCTACCCATTTGTAAATGTTCGAATGGTTCAAAAATTATTACCCGTGCATTTTCAACATTCCTTCGTGAATTTCACTACCTTTAATACCCTGTGCAACTAAAGATCTAATCACTGAACGTTGTTCTTCCGAGGTGCAATGGTCGAGGCGGACTCGCCATTGTTAACTGAATACATTTGAGGTTATGCTTACCAACTAAGTACAAGGTTGCCAACTTGACGCATTGAAACTACTGTATTGATTAAACAAACCGTTTTCTGAGCTATAGCCATTTCTGTCTCGTTACTTATTGAATGACCCTCGTAGGTTAAGAAGGGGTTCATTATACCTGCGTGGGTAAAAACATGTTTTTCCTCAGGGATATTTGCCGTGATAGCCTGCTTCTTTTTGTGGTCATCGACCAGTTTCGGGCGTTCGCCCATCTTCAGGATGCGTTTGTCAAACAGCGTAATAACACAGACTTGCACAGAGCAAATTCAGTTTACACACTCTTGAGAGGTGCGTTCTGGTATAGTGTGCGCTCTACCGTCATGATTCTTCTTCTTATATTATGCAATCTACCGTCATGATTCTGGTATATTGTGTGAAAAATATAAGTGACAACTTATTTTCGAGTCTGTTTTGACCGGTTAAGGGTTTTTTTTTTTTGGTACGGAGGGCGGAGCCCCCTAAAAAGAGATTACTGAATGCCTTACTCTAATAAGGTTATACTTACTAGAGTAAGCACATATTTTACAGTAGATATCATCAGAGTTGGTTAGAGCGCACACTATACCCAGCCACCCAATCTTTAATTGGGCTGGTCATAAAAATGGTAGTGGGGATTTTACATGTATAGCTAAACGGCCTTATATGGAACGCTGATTTATGTCTTCACCAACAAAGTTTGTGTAAATTTAATTTTTAACTAGAATAAAATAAAAGCGGGGGGGGGGGGCTCATTCCACTGCGACCTACAAACGAAGGTTATTGGGAATCGCCTAAAATTATAGCACCCCCCCAGCTTCGCCTCCTAATCAGGCCTAGCAAAGCTGAGAGCTGCTCCGTCATGAAGCTCATAGCTTCGGGATTGCCTGTCCCCAATTGAAGAAACCTTGTCCTCGCCAGGCCGGCGCACTCGTACAGGATGTGCACCGGGGTCTCTTCCTCAGCCTTGCAGAATCGGCATACCGCGCTATCTGCAAGTAGTAGTTGGTGCATGTGCCTATTCAGTCTACAATGCCCGGTTAGCAGACCACTATTATTAGCCTTATATTCCTTCGGCTATGGCTCAGTAGATACCTGGTGAATTTAGGCAAATGTCTCTTGGTAAAGAGTTTTGCCTGCCTCTGTCCTGGTGTTCTCTCCCACCAAAGCAGACGCTGTTCTTTTATCCAACTTTTGATAAAGTTTGAATTAGGCTCCTGGACAACCCACAGAAGGGTTCGGGGCCTATGAAGGTATCCTGCGAACCCTTCCTCGCCCTTTCATTGCCCAAAAACCCTGCATGTCCCGGCATCCAGGCGAGTGTCAGTTTGTTCCGAGCACCCAGCTCGGTTAGGGCAGTTAGGCTGTCCCATCCCAAACTAACTGACAGACCACAAATACCTCCTTAATATCAATTTTTTCAGGTAAATGAAAAAAAGCAAAAAACCGGTTGGCTGGGGCCAAAAAAAACGCCCGAATTTCAAAATTTAATTACGTTTAAAAACTCGACTAAATACTGTTACATAGTGAAAAAAGCAATATCAACGCTATGTTTATTTAAATAGTTCATTTAACTAAATGAAAGAAAAAAAAACGCACAGACTTTTGATACACCATATTATTAACCAAAATCGAGTGAGTGTTTCACACCAGATTTTAGAGCCTCAATTCAAATTTACTGATTTGAAAGTAAAAAGATTATACTAACTGACAACTTGTGAAGGATGAGGCGCTGGTTGGCCAGTTTGGTGAAGATCTAGCTGCCTCGGTGAGCCTTGGCTATCCAACGATGGTGCCGGACTCAATGTGACTGAACTAACGGCAGCCGGTTGTTGGCTTGTCGGCACAGGATTTGTAGTCAATTCTAAAGCTGGTTGTATATTCCAAGATGGTGTGAGTGGTAAATGAGGAGTAACCGGAGACGTTGGTAATCTAGCCCTCATTAGCATATGTAACACGTTGTGCAATACGTCTCCGCAGCCTGGTGATCTCTCGTTTAAATCAGCCTTAGTTAATACGCAAAGTGCTTTACCTGTATCGACAATGAATTTTATTAGTTAAAGGTATACAAGAAAATTATTAAGGGTTTAGGGAAACAAAATATTAGATGGAATTTCTAGGGGTCACAAGGTTTCCGGACGTTTCTAGGACAAGCAAGATTGGCATAGTGGTTCTGAGCATGAGCAGATGCTTCCCTCCCGTTTGAGGATACATGGATTATCGATAACCTTTTATCAGAGATATTTTCCGTGATAGCCTGCTTCTTTTTGTGGTCATCGACCGGTTTCGGGCGTTGGCTTATCATCAGGATAAGTTTGTCAGACAGTGTGATAACACAGACTTGCACAGAGCAAATTCAGTTTATACAGTATATAAACGAATTTGCTCTGTGCAAGTCTCTTGTTGTCACACTGTCTGAAAAACGCATCCTGTAGATGGGCGAACGCCCTAAACCGGTCGATGACCACGAAAAAAGAAGCAGGCTATCACGGAAAATATCTCTGATGCTTTCCAGCTCTACGGATCCAACCACAACAACTTGGTACTAGAATGTACTAGAAGACTGGAAAAGGAATTTTCCCTTGAAGAATATAACTTCTAGTCTAGGTGGGCCATATGGGAATTTTTGGAAAATTAGAAGGTGGTCCCGAGCCTGCTGTTTCAAACGCATGTCCGTCAAACTTTCAGCCGTAGATAGTTTCACAGCATTCATCCCTATGGATGAGCTCAATGAGTTGTCGGAAGTCTAAGATACTCATTGTGGAGGGGGGGTTTCCGGACAAGGCTATTGTTGAGATGTTGCTGTGTCTTTCATGGACCTCTTTTTGTAGAAAAAACACCCATCCATGTTAAGACAGATTGCTTGGGTTGTGAAGAAATTAGGTTTCTAGGAATAGGATATCTTCAGATATTTTACTTTAAGATTATGGTTCAATTTGTTTGAACTGCGGTGAACCTCAGGTGGGTTAGAACTCGGGACTGGATTTTTGTTGTAGACCGGGTTTGTTGTTGTTTTTTGAGGGGGGGAGGGGCCCAGTGAGGCTTTGGATAGCCTAGGGTTTGGTTCCTTCCCACAGACGAATAATTATGACGACACGCTAAATCCCGCTTCTGTGGTAGGAAATTACCAGGACTTTTCTGAGGACCAAGTAAATATACAAAGATACTAACCATTCATTTGAAAGACATCCATATCAAACCTTGGAAGATCGAATTCATATTCACACCATCTGAGAAATGAAATCACATCTTCACGTGTCCATAATCTTGGATCACTGGCTATAAATAGAAAGGAACTATTAGCGTATTTAGAAAAGACAAATTGTAAATCACCCGTTTTTTTTTTGTTTTTTTTTTTTTTTGCCGGGTAACTAACCTAATGATGCAGGTAAATGTGTTTTAAAGTAATCCAACTGATGTACGGCTGAATGCGATGTGGGTGGGAATCCAATCCAACCGCTTGGAGATCTCCATAATAGTTCAGATGGATTGAACAACGGCACTCTCCAAGATCTGTCCATTGTTGTATTGCGACCTCCGTTCAATTGCACAAGTTTCATCCTAACTCCACCTGTAAAATTGAAAATATGGTGTCATACATTCCACAAGATTTCCCTTTTACACTAATTAATACAATTAAATCAAGAAAATTTTCTTTAAACTTGCTCTCGTTGGGTTGGCCATAAACATGGTTGGTGGGGATTTTACTCATATGCCTGAGCGGCCTTATGTGGAGTGCTCTATGTCCAAACCAACAAGCTTGTAGAAATTTAAATTTAAATACAGACAGACCTCCAAATACCCCTCCTCTAAAATCATTTTCATTTCCCCAAGAAAATTCATTTAAAAATATTTTTGGGGTGGACGGGTTGGAGGGTTAATTTTCCTCTACTAAAGTGCTATTTCAGTTTATTACACAATTCTATCATCTAAATAATATAATTTAGTATTAAATATGTTGTTGAAGTTCTGTGTTTGAAGAAAATTAGATGAACCGAAAGTGCGTTTTTACTGAAAAGTTTGTTTTTCAGCGTGACCCAATCAATGCGACAGTTTACAACCGGACGTTCACACTAGGTGGCGCCACTGTACAGGTGGCGCGACTCGGTCGACCATCGACGACTCAACTCTTGACCCAGCAGTGGCGCCACCCAGTGCGCTGTGGATTTCTAATCAGTCACACGTGGTTGTAGGAAGCGGACACAGCGATGGAAATGCTTGATGTGGAAGCCTTTATAACTGAAATCCATCGTTATATGGGACGCTGAGTACAGTGAGTACTCAAACAGGGATATGAAGAAGAACGATTGGGTAGGAAGTTGATATCCGGAGAAAATTGAAAAATTTATCAGGATGTTTCAGAGACATTTTCCGTGTAGTGCTTCATTTTGTGGTCATCGACCGGTTTAGGGCGTTCGCCCATCTTCAGGATGCGTTTTTCAAACAGTGTGACAACACAGACTTGCACAGAGCAAATTCAGTTTACATACTCGTGAGTGAAAGATTATGGCTAGTGATTCTTTTAATTGAATTACCTGCCAAAGGGTCAAAACAATTGTGGTTGGTTTCGGCAGAGCTGGAAAGCATCAGAAATATTTTTCCATGATAGCCTGCTTCTTTTTTGAAGCAGTAATAACATAAACTTTGCACAGAGCAAATTCGGTTTACACACTCACGAGTGTGTAAACTGAATTTGCTCTGTGCAAGTCTTGTTGTCACACTGTTTTGACAAAAACATTCTGATGATGGGCGAACGCCCTAAACTGGTCGATGACCACAAATTGAAGGAGGCTACCACAGAAAATGTCTCTGATGCTTTCCAGCTCTGCGGAACCAACCATCACAACAATTATCAGGATGTTGTCTGAGCTGAGGATAGAAGAAACTAGTTTCCTTTATCTCTCTTAATAAAGGGTGAACCCAAAACTATCTATTTTCAATTTTTTTCCGGTTACGTAGGTGAAGGTAGGCTACAGCTGCTAACTCTTCGAGTACCATTACTCAACTGGCCTTGGAGAGCCTTGAAACTGTGGGTGGCGCTTCCCAGGTCGCGAATAAAGTGGCGTCAAAATAAGTGGCCCGACCCAGGAAGCCTCATCTGTCATAGCCCTTAAACTAAGAATATGAACTACACATATAAAGTGCTACAACTTTTATTTGAAACATTTCTCCGGGTAAAATCATTTAAGGGAGGTTTTTGGGGGACGGGTGGGGTTATATTTTTCTCTTAAGTGCTATCTTAGTTGATGATTATACAATTCTGCCATCAATAAAAAATTAATTAGAAATAAATAGGTTCCCAAAATTCCACTTCCAGGTTTCAAGAAAATTAGTAACCGGAAGTGCGAACAGTTTTTGCAATTTTGGTGGAGACTAACTAAAAATTTGTTAGTTACAATTTTGTAAATTGCACTAAGAGAAAGTTATGTGAGTGTTTCACTGCAGATTTTTCAGCAAATAAATTGGATTTTAGAGGCGTATTGAGGGTCAAATTTCCCCCACCTATAACCAAAGTTTGGGAAGCATTCTTCAGTGCATTGCCCTTCAACAATGCAACATTTTTCCGGACTTTCTAGGGTGGAATAAATCTCATGGACATGGGAACTTCTAGCGTTCATTTAGTCCAGTGTCGCTATCAAATAAACTAATCTTAGGGAAGGGAATAGCTCAGTGATTAGCGTACTGGACTCCCACGCGGAGGACCAGGGTTCGAGTCCAGCTGTGTTACTGTTAGATTTTTTCTTCCTAGGAGCCTCTACAGCTCACTGTCGGGTGATGGACAGTGTTGTCTGTAACAAGAGAACACTGTCCGGAGGCAGGCAGGGCACTGAGAAGGCTCCGGGTGCCAATGACAATAGATGTTGACGCGCCTTAAATTAAAAAAAAAAAGCTACTAATCTTGCCCCAAAAAATCTTTGCATTCTTGCGCAGAGATCCTTTGATACTAAAGACTGCGTAATCAGCAAAGCAATACCTGCGGGGAACTGGCGCAAATTAGTCAACGGCCTGGACCTAAGGAGAAGAATCACAAACTAAATCGTTTTCTGTATAATCAAAGATTCACATAATTAATAACATTGAAGACTTTAAAATTTAAATTTTGAATTCTATTTTAACCACTATAAATGATTCGTTAATTTTATAGTGATGTAAGTGTGTTGCAGTGTGGGGTAACCTTGGGGATTTGAAAGACCGAGCGGAAGTAAATACAGATCCTATACCGTTATCTCTTCATACATTCTAAACTAAATTAAAAAATACAAATAAACAAAAATATTTTCAATATCAATAGATAATTAATTATTAAGTGTAATTTTATTTATTTATTAATTTGTTTTTAAACTACATAAAACTGGAAAACTTATAAAGGCCAAAACCTAACCAGGTCTCCTGCCCCCCCGCCACCTACCAACCGAGGCAGGTAGGAAATGATTACATTGTAGAGAGCGCCCATAATATTAGAACAAACACATTTAAATTTTAACGTCTCAGATTCCTCTCCCAGATTCCTCTGTAACAGAAAAATGCTACAAATAAAAGGGATAGGCACATTTATCTGTGCAGTTATGCCAAGTTTAAAGGAAATCGTTATAGTCGTATACCAGGAAATCCCCCCCCCCCCACAAAACTAAAAAAACATACTTCTGTAAAGTTGAATATCCGGTTTAGATTAGATTAGATAGAAGTGGAGAGCAAAGACTCATTCCACTGCGACCTGCAGCATTAAGAGGTCTAAATGTGGATCCCCATAAAATCATAGCACATCCTTTAGCTTTGGGATTGCTTATCCCCAGTTGAAGAAATAAACCTTGTCCTCATCTTGACTGGCGGGGGGTGCTCGGTCCTGCAGGAATCGGCGTACCTCATTATCTGCAAGTCCTACAATGCCCTGTTAATAGACCCACTATGAGCCTTATATCCCTTCGGCTATTAGCCGCAATAGGTCCCTGGTTAATTAAGGTAAGTGATGGTAAATCGTTATAGTCGTTTTTTGAGGAAATTCTTCCCCCTCTTCCCCCCCAAAACTCAAAAACTTACTTCTGTTAGCCCGCAGGGGTATCTGTTCGATGCAGTTACTTGGGGAGTAGCGACCCCACATTTGTCTATAGCTCCGGGTTACCACAGCTCAGTACTCGATGCACTTGGCCAGAACGTACACAATGCACTTAAACTACATACACTACTACACTTTACAGACAAAAATAAACACAGTACACAAAGTAGTAGGGTCTCCGTCGCTAGTTAGTTGGCGAAAGCCAAGGGAGAAGGAAGGGATTAGCTCAGTGGTAGCGCGCTAGACTAGCAACCCGGAGGTCCCGGGTTTGAATCCAGCCGTGCTACCTTTAGATTTTCTCTTCCTAGGACCTCTACAACTCACTGTCCGGTGATGGACAGTGTTGTCTATACCTAGAGAGCACTGCTTGAAGGCCGGCTGTGCATTGGAGAAGGCTCCGGGGGACACAATAGATCTTTCAGGTCGCAGTGCAATAATCCCCTACTACAATCCACAATCTATGTCTGCAAAGTTGCATATCCGATTTAAATGCATTATTGCCTGAAACCTTCCGTTTCTGATGCGTTTCTAAACGGAATATCAAGTTTCGAGAGCTTACTTCAACTTTTTTGATATAAGATAATTTGTTTCAAAAATATCTTTAATTTTAGGCGCTGAGGTTTATGTGTCTTCACTTTCAGGTTGGATACTTGAGTGTTTTAAAAACTGTAGAAGAGCTTTCTTCTTTAAAGGATGTGCTTCTAGACCTGGGTATCAGGACATATGGGAATTTTTCGGGAATGAGGAGGAGGATAATTCTGCCAAATTAGGTGCCTGTTACCCTTTTCATTGGCCCCGAGTCAGCTGCTGGTGTGCCCCCTTTGGCACATGTCTGTCAAGCTTTCCATCATGGACAGTGTCACAGCACTCATCCCCCAATGGATGAGCACAATGGGTTGTCGGCAATCTAAGATGTTCATGGGGGGGAGGGTCCGGGCAGGGCTTTTAGTGACGGGGTGATGTGTCTTTCCTCTACAAGAGCGGAAAACTCTGACAGCATCCTCAGGAGAAATGACCATTTTTCAGTTAATAATGTTAAACAAGTCTAACTGAAACAAGTTTAACTGTCTAACAAGTTTAATAAAATTAAACGATTAAAAAAAAAACCTAAGGCGCAACAGCCCATGAAGGGCCAAGGCTTGCCAGACATCGATTTGAATAGGGGAGCGCGTGATAAGCACGCCGCAGTTCCCACGCCGTTTAGTTCTGGCCTTCGCTACCTAGGGCGCTACTAACTGTAGCTTCCCATTTTTTAGCACGATGCTGGGTCAACACCGACTTTGCCCTCACGGGAATCGAACTCTAAGTTCTCGCACGAAA
>JAAEAF010011819.1:0-18140 GCA_011037195.1 Triatoma infestans | reverse complement strand
CGCCTCCGCCTCTCATTGAACCCCGGAGTCGCCAACCTTCTCCCCCCCACTCGCGGAGGACGCGTTCGCTCTAGGCGTCTCTCCGACTCGCCCACCCCGGAATGTTGACGGTCGCTCTCCCTGAACGCTGCAATCCGCTCGTCTTCACCCACCATACTTATGCCCACTGCACGCCTTCGTTTAGAAAACCTGCCTTATTGTGTCATAGCCCGCGCCTGCCCTCAGCGCCTTCATCTACTGCTGCAGTCAGCCGAATCCAACATATACTCTCTGGGTCCAACGCCTCCAGCCGCTCGCAATACCGCGCCACCGTGTCCATGTGGCATCGCGGTGTCCCCCCTGACACTCCATTCCAGTGCTGGTGTTGGACAGCATCATTCCCCCTACACTGCAGGGCCCTACCGGACAACTGGGCACGTCTTGACCACGTCCGGTTGGCTGATAGTAGGTTTAATAAACCTGGTAGTGTCGACATTCTTCTCGGGAATGATGTTCTTCCCCATCGTCTCCTTCCGGGCAGTCTCCCGCCCACCTTGCGCACTCCGGCCGCCTTTCACACCACTCTTGGCTGGGTCCTTTACGGGCCTTATCGCCGTCTTCCGCACCCGAAACGAGTGCCGTTTACCGCCTCCACCCGCGACAATGAGCGCCCCCCGCTCTCGCACTTCAAGCCAACGCCCCGCGCCTCCACCTCCAGTGGACACGCCAACCTCTTCTGATTGTCCTTCGGAAGACACCACCGTCTCGCTTCCTGCAGTTCCGGAGACTTCCTCTCCGATCACCATTTCTCCGTGCATCTTGCCGGAGACCAGACAAAACTCGCCCCTAAACACCACACAGACTCAATCACACTCTTATATACAATTCTCATCTCTCTAAAGCCATACCCTCCATCCTTTACAGCCAATCTTCTCAACTTTTCCCACTTCCTTTCTTCGCTCTCACACATTCTATCCACATGCAATCCCGTCTCACTCACGACCCTAACTCGAACCCCACTCATTTCAATCCGAGAGGGCCTCTCCACGTGCAACCGTCCTTTCAACATCATTCCAGCCCTTTTCTCCTCACTCACACTCAACTTCCTCTTCGCACACCACTCATGCACAAATGTACAACCTGCTAACGCTCTCCTTTCCAATTCCACTCTCGATCCTCCTTCAACCAAGACACACAGATCATCCATAAAGGCAAACCCAACCAAACCTCTAGCTCTAAGCTCTCCCAACAGTTCGTTAAAAACCAGACACCACAGCTAAGACCGACCCCTGCGGACACCCTCTCTCTACACTCTCCCTGACCATACAAGTCTTGGCTCTCAATACTACCGATCTTGCAGCAAGGAAATCCGACACAACTTCGTATTAAAAAAAAATATTTCCTATTTATTCAAAATGACCTCCTCGGCTTAACAGGCACAAGGGCAGCCGCACTTGGGCGATCTGGAAGGCCAGCTTACCGGTCCCTGTCTCCCAATCCAACGGCTACTGAACTCTCATTCATATTTCTCCTCGCCAGATCGCCAGATTTAATCCCTCTTGAATGTTTTCGTTAGAGATATTTCAAAGAAAAAATTTATGTCAGGGAACCAACAATTCCAGAACCACTTAGAGAAGACTTAATCCAAAACTGCTTAGCAATTACGGCAGACATGATGCGATTAGTAACTTCATCTATTGAGCAGCGACTGCGCATGTGCCAGTTAAGCCGAGGAGGTCATTTTGAATAAATAGGAAATATTTTTTTTATAGATTTCTGTAAATAAACTGGAATATTGTTTTGTTTTAATGATGTTTTACCTGATTTTTTAATTCCCTTATGGTTCTAAAATAGGTTTTAAGTGTTGTAAGTATTTGAACTCTTGTATTTATTAGAAATTAATAAGGAAATCGGCTTTTAATTTTACTTTATGAAACAAAGAAATAGGAAAAAAAACGACAAAAATTTAATCTTTATGATTGAATATCTTGGCAATGGTTTGAAATATTGAAGTGAAATTAACGGCATTTTTCTTCATTTTTTTTTAGTAGTTTTCAATATACAGTAGTAAAAAGTGGGGGGTCAAAAGGAAATCGCAAATTTCCATCACCGATTTCAGGTGTAAGGCGGCAATAAAATCAAATAACATTAACACCATCATAAACTAGAGCGCCAATACTTCAACAAACGTTATTTCACTTTTTTGATATCTTTCTTCGTTTAAGAATTATTTCAAAAGTTGCCCGTTCAAATGGGACACCCTGTATATGAATAGAATTCTCCCTCCCTAGTCTGGCCTAGGTGGGGGAGTATCTAATATTTGATTCAACTAATGCTGATTCTTCACTCTTCGAATCCTATGAATCTTTAATGATTCGGATCCCATTACAACTGCATAGATATAAACCTTTCACTTTTATTTGAATCTTTTTTTTCTGATAACATTGATTTCTGTAGGGTGCTCTGAATAATCTTTGACGTTACAGTTTCTTACAATATTTTAGCGCTATCTTTTCGATTACCGTGTAAACATATTATATATTTTCCACCTGTCATCTGTGTTAATCAATATAAAGAAAATCCAAGTGTAAAGAACATTGTCATTTTTATTAGTTTAAAGTAAATCATTATAGCCATATTGGTGAAAATTCCAAAACTCAAAAACGAGTTCTGTGAAGTGGCATTTCACGATAACCGATATTCTTTACATTTGGGATTTTAGCAATACTTCTAATGTATCTTAAGCTAATATAAGTGATAGAACAACTTATAGTACAGAGGTGATATTTTAGAGGTTAGGTAGCCTTAACTTTGCTGCTCCCACACAAACCCCAAAAATAATTTTTCCCAGGAGCAGTTTATAGTTATTAAAAGTTTTTGCTGAGTTTGAAAATGAAATATGAAAATAAATATGAAATATTCTACGAGATTACGTACCTTTTTGTTCCCACATATACATTTTTGTTCGCTAAAAACATTTTTTAATACTCAGAAGACCTCGCAACATGTTTTATGGTGAAAATTAAGAAAGAAAAATGGTATAAAACACTGTAAAATTTCTTCTGACAATAATTAATTCAAGTACAAAATTACTTATACTTACTGTACACTGTTTTTATTAAGTGCGAATAATTAACACTGCAAGGACTTTACATTGTAATAATATTTTATATTTAGAATATGGTAGCGTGAGAAAAAAAATGACCGGATGATTGGCAGAGTGAAGGTATGAGCACAAATTACGTTAGGCACACGGCAAAAATGTCAAGAAAAAAAAAACGATTAAGCGCTCAGCCGTTCTTACAACAAACGGCTGCAACAATATTGATTCCGGCATTCCAAGGTTGATCAATCAATCAATTAATCCTTTTGATTCAACTTAAAGTAGACAACAAAAAAAGTCAAAGTGTTAATCGACATAAGCGCCTCTTATTCATTAATTGACTCCACCTATGCAAAAAATCGATGTTCACAAAATAAAAAAAATATCATTTTGAAGTTCCTGACAAATCAAATTATCCCCCAACTATGGCTTAGCGACAATTCAATTTATCATTAAACGATAAAAACAAATATCACGGTTGAATTCATAGTTTCGCAATTGAAAAACCAGTTTTGAAATTAAAAAACCGTTTCAAAAATTTAGATTTTTTCATTTTTTTTTTTTTTTTTTTAATATAATAGCATAGGTACCAACTTATGAAAGTAGGTTATTCCGGACCCCTTTCTGAGGGTGGGGGTTAATATTTGGAGCTGCCTCCTTATTGCGCCGCTTTGTAAAAAGAACACAAAATTTAAGGAAGTTTTCCGACTGAAGGGAACAAAATTTGCTTTCAAGCACATGCTTATTTTATTAAGAACAAAATACAAAACATCTTCAATTAATGCAAAATCCAGTCGTCTTCCTACTCTGTCTCCGTCAAATCGTCATCAACTACATCCTCTGCTGAAGAAGCTTCATATTTTAATACGTTACAGAACGGCATGTCATTTTGTCCGACATATTTGTGTGCGAGGCTCATTACGTCGTTGAATTTGGCAGTTTTAAAGAGCATGGGATGGGTGTAAACAGATGGAAAGTCACTAGTGGTAGTTGCTGCGGTCCCAATATTTTCACTTGAACACGCAGCAACAGTGAAACACTCTCGCTTACTTCAAGAATACCTTGGTCGATCGCCGTACAACAAAGTATAAATGAATACTTTGTTTTTACTTATCAAGTATTTTTCTTTACGAGTAGCAGCGCCCGCTTTAGCGGTTACATCGCCCCGTACAAAAAGACAAATTGCCGCCCCTTAAGAATATATACACTACCGATCAGAAGTTTGGGATCAGTTAAAAAAATTGGGCCTTGAGCTACTTCACTATAATCGATCGTGTCCAATTGGTATTGT
This sequence comes from Triatoma infestans, assembly GCA_011037195.1. Taxonomy (NCBI): domain Eukaryota; kingdom Metazoa; phylum Arthropoda; class Insecta; order Hemiptera; family Reduviidae; genus Triatoma; species Triatoma infestans. The sequence continues at coordinate 13,767 of JAAEAF010011819.1, read as the reverse complement.
TAAAGTTGCTCTTAAATCTGCCACGACAAGTTCCCAATAGTTTCGTTCGCTGGAAGTTGAATGATGGCAAGTGAAAACCAAGATTTTTAATAAATCTATAAGATTCTGGCTGAAGATTTTTATCGATGTAAAGCAGCTCACCTCTGAGGATATGCTATAGAAGACTTGTGAAGCTTTTGGATGGTTCTGACATTCCTTTTAACTGGGTGGCTCTTGTGAGAGAAATGTCTTATTCTATAGGAGCGCAGGACATCTGGGAAGTGCAGCGTGCGGTCGTGGTCTCTAATAACTTAAAAAATCTTTCTCTAAACTGACATCAATGAAGTACTTAACTCTTCATATAACATCCACTACAGATTAATGTGTCCCTTGGCTAATGGTAGTTCATATGTAAATATTAGGTGCAATATCATTAAAACCAGATTGATAGCTCAAATTAAAGTAGCTAGTGACCCCAGGATTTTTTATAATGGAATAGCCCGTTTATTTTATCCTAAAAGAGTTGCTTTACTTGTGCAGTGGGCAAAAATGATAATATTATGCACTTTATTTTGGAATGCCCTTATTATAAATGTTTGAGAAGGAGGTTGTTAAATAGGTATTTACCATCATACAGTTCTTACGTTTTTGCTAACTTACTAGATATAGAAAATAAAGGAAAGTTAGACCACTTATTTTATTTTATGTCTGAGGCTTTGGAGGAAAGAGATACATAGGTTTGTAAAGGTATTATTTAATACCTACAAGGAGAACCCTCAAACTCCTTCCCTAAAATAATTTGTATAAATGAATAAAGTCTATTTAAATCATCGTATTATTATTATCTAATTAATAATACTTTATTAATCAAGTATTTAATATTATTTTATTACTTTGAAGATTAAGCTGTAATGTTTGTAATGTTTCTTCTTGTAACGTTTGTATTTTTCATTCAGCTTTCAGCAGAGGTCAATCTCTTGCTATAGAAATGTATGGTTTCTTTAGGCAATAAATAAATATTGAATGAAATTTCTCAAGAAATGTTTCAAGCAATTGGACCAGCCATTTCAAGAGATCTTGAAGCTGCTTTCAAAAATATATCAAATACAATATTCAATCAAATACCAACAAATGAAATTAGCCCGTAAATTTTATTGACAAGATTTAGATAAAAGTTCTTGAACTGTATGTTGGTAGTTACATATAAAAGTTTATAAAAATAATGATTATATAGGATGGATTGCTATTTGAATCTATCCTTCAATAGTCTTAAATTTCTCATTTTAACATTGTATCTAAGTTATTACATACGATAATATTAATATTCGCAGCCCTCGATAGCTTCTAGCTGAAAAGCAAATGTAAAAAATCTGAACCCTCTCATGAAAAAGAAAGGAGGGAAAAATATCATATCAAGCATTATTCCAGAAAAATATCTTGGCAAATAATATGCCGAGAATTATCTTAATAGCTTGTGCAAGAAATATAATGCAGAAAAAAATAAATAAATGTTTGAATTTTATTAATATATATTAATATAATTTAATATGTTCATTTATTTCTAGTTTAAAAATGAAGTGTACGCTTCTTTTTTTTTCAATTATAATGTACATCTAAGTAATTTTTTCAGTTTTTGTGATTTTCTCCATAAAAACACCGACGAATTTTATTAAATTTGGTATACTAACTATAAAGTTTGTCGATTACAGTTTTGAAAACTGGAGTAAGAGAAACTTGTGTGAGTGTTTCACACCAGATTTTTTTTTGTTTTAATTAATAAAGCAACTAATTAAAATTAGTATGTTTTTAGATATAAATATGACCGCCAGATAACAACACCTACTGAAAAAAATCAATTTTATTTATGGTTATATAGTTTGCCACTAGGTGTCTCTACTTCTAAAGATTTTTTTTTGGGAGCCATGACGCTAATTCCTTCCGGTCCCTTTAACAAAGACGCATTTTAATCTATCGAAAAATGGTTTACATCACAGGATGGCGCTGTGATCGGGTGGCAAATTTTGGAACTACAATTCCGAATACTAGAAGCTTATGCTTTCTAGCGGCAATTATTTGTACTACTACAAATTCTATATTAAGTAAGTGCTGTTACCTGGCGGTGAATTCAGAAACTTTAATTTTATTCGTTTTTAACTATTTTTTTTTTTCAATTAAAATGTGAAATTAAAATTTTTTTTTTGTTTGTTTTATAAGAATTCAGTACTAATTTTTTAGTATTATCTTCATCTACAACAATTACATTCTTAAAGCAGTTAGAAAAAAGAAAATTTTATATTTGTTCCTTAGCTCTATCTATTTTTATGTCTTTTATTAATTATTCAATTATTTGTTAAAGGGGGCTAATTGTGACCTACAATTAATTAAGTTATTTTCTCTCTTATTAAGTTACATGTATTTATAATACCAGTAAATACCGATTTAAAATATTCTTCCAAATAATTGTGAAGGGAGTTCTATCCTTAGACAAATTGTCCTGCAAATTGCCGTCACAAGCATTGCTACTGGATTGATAGAGAGCTTGCTATATCATACAATGCAATCTTATTTAGGTAATATTGTAATCCTCACCTGCTTTATTTATCTGTAATATATGTCCACTAACCGTTTATTTGCAAATGAATTATACAATAAAGAAATGAAGGGTGATTGTTTTATACCAGATTTCTTTTTCCTAAATCGCAGACTAAATAAATTAGGGATGTCAAATCTAGACTATGAGGGAAAATGTTGGCTTTGTCAACAAGCATCATTTTGATTAGGAACTTAATTTTTTTCTTATACAAATTTATTTGAATCTTATTTTTCGCATTATTGTTTGTCTCAAAAGTTTTATTTTCGGGATTTCATCAGTCATCAGTTATTTTAGTGGTATTTAGAGAAAAGCATATTGCTAATCAGTTATTTTAGTGATACTTTAGAGAAAAGCATATTGCTATTGTTCCTTCAGAAATGTGTGGCAAATAAAAGTGATAAGAATTTATATGTATAGATAGTATTCAACATCTAAAGAAAATCGTTGCAGCCAATTTCGAGAAAATCACGAAAAAGTGAAGAAAAAAAAAATCAGTAAATTCGCACTGTCGGATGAATTTTGCCGTCTGTGCAATCCAAAAAGTAAATTTTGGCAAATTGAATTAATTAACTGGTTTTGTTCTTAATTTGTTAGGAAAGTTATGCCTTGCACTTCTATGGTTGGGAGTAGTACCTGGAACGCTAATGTAGGGAGTTTTTAAAAAGAGAAGTTTCAATGTATCAACGAAGTTCAAAATCATCTCGTGTTTGACGTCAATAACAGTGAACGCCTTGCTTGTCTTCTTGATAATGGTGGCATATTCTTCAGGAAGGAAAATCCTGTCCTTTTTCCCCATGTTTCGTTCAATGTGGCCGAAAGCTCGGTCACAGGCATGAAACTATGCCCAGTTCTGGAAACCGATGCACAACCTTACAAAACCGGCTAGATTTTACCATCATGGCCAGACACCGTAAGTGCAAGATTTTTATTTTGAAAAACGCAGTTGTTAGAGAATAGATACAACAGTCTTTTTATATTAGGGCTCATTACATTCGAGATGTAGTGGTTCAGAAAGCTGATTGGTTCGTTCGGTGTTTTTTTCCCAATGGTTTCGTAGTAGACATAAAAGTGGTATTTATTTGTTTTACCTGATGACATGGCGAAGTTGCAGACCCACAGCTGGCATTTATAAAAAGCATCGGCTGAAAATTCCTTTGGTAGCGGCAAATTTTGCTGGAAGTCAAAGAAAAGAGCCTCAGTGTCTTCACTTGATTTGGCCATCTCAGCTTGTTCTTTTGTATCTTTAGAGAATGTTTCAGCTTTATTCTGGTGAATTAGTTTTGCTGCTTCAAAAATATGTACGTCTGGGGGCGTCGATGCTTGGGCTAGCCAGTTCCTTAGCAAACTTATCACTTGTCTGGCATGTATCAGATCGTGGATGTCCAAACTTAATGTTAAAGTTAGCAGGGAAGTACGGTTTATAACAATCATTCGATACACGAGATGCCTCGAGGTGCTTTTCTAGAAACAACTCTTACAATTATTTAATAGTTAAATCAGAAGACAAATACTTTCGATTTATGTTGTCTGCTCGACTATAGTGGGATTGTCTAGTTGGGTAACTTTGGATATGATTGTGGACCTTTTGAAGCTCTTCATCTGGGATATTGTTAGGTCGATTACTGTGTTTTCTTCTCAAATCAGTACGAGAAGCCATCGTGAGCAAACTGTTGTGAAAGTAGTTCAATACGTTTTCGAGATATTCCGAAAAAAGCTGCAAACGCTTTTTTGCATACTCGTTCGCAGGTTGTCCCCTTCCGGATTGTATAAGTCACTGAGCAACTTCTTGTTTTCCCCAATCCGGTATTAGGTCTTTTCCTCTGAACTTCATTTACCTTCATACCTCCAGATAAGTAAATATCTTGAGCGTGCTTACAACCACGTTCATTAAAATGAATAAGAAACTGCTGCCCAAATGGCTTGTCGATTTTTTGCAAAACACTTGTTTACGCATTTGCAATCTTGACCTGTAGAACGAGCAGGAAGTATTTCATTACTTACAGACGTGTATGTTTTGCCTTCACACCTCAGACTTTTCACAATGGAAGCCCCCAACTTACACAGCCGGTTCAGGTTTTAAATAATATAACCTCCTCAATAGTTAATGGCCATGATACGCGGTGCGAGAAAGAGGCAGCTCCAAGAGCTGTTCCCTTATTGCACCACCTCCTATGGTGGAGCTGCTGCGATCTGGCGAGGAATAACAGCATTAGTGATCAGAGCTGCCACGAGAAAGAGGTATTTTTTTAAATCCGTGATAATGTTCTAACCTCTAAACCTCGAAAAATGGAGTTGCTTGCAAACTCCTCAATTCCTGAGGAAGGAAACATACGTCGAAACGTGTCCGATTCATCGAAAAAATAAACATTTGTTAAAGTTGAAAAGTTTCTTCTTTGACACCCCTCCAAACCACCATTTTGCAAAGTATAAGTGCTGTTCGAGGTTGGTAGCTGCAGTCGTTATAACCATTTCAGATCCATACCCCATTGCGGGCCTGACATACTTTTGTACACCAACCGAGTAAATCCAGAAGTTCTCCATTTCATCTCAGCACAAAAACTTGAGCCTGAATGAACCAGGGTCTACTGATTTTTGCATTTCAGTTCCACTTACAGTCAATAGTAATTCTAAGGTATTCGCTTTCTCTTACTTGCCATGGGTCATTGTCATTGTAGCGTTATTTTATGAGCGGTTTAGTACTTTGAGTAAATACTTGAAAAATAGTTTTTTTTACTTTTACTATCTCATTCTGTGCGCCCATTCTAGGCTAGGCATTAACAGCTGCATTTATCAACTCCTCCAGACTTTTGATGTCAGAGCTTGTGTTTAGAAATGTCACCATTGCAACTGACACATTGTGACAAAACCTTGTTTTGTGGTGATTTTTAAACGGAAGCGTCAAATTAGCTTCTGCGATTTTTCGTTTCTGTACAGGGAGTTATTTGCACTATACATTTACAACATATACTCCCATATTTATTGTAAATATATTTTGCGTACTTAGTTCACCAAAAAAAAAGTTTTTCCATTGAATACACAATTTCTATAGTTTGATATCGCAATAATAGTTTTTACATTATTAAAAGAAAATAATCTTTGTATTCCACAAATATCTTATCTGTAGAATTAGAATCTTATTTAATTTTCACTTAAATGAAATATTTCTCTTGGTGCACTTTTGAATAACTAGATAAGGTGCAAATTTTTTTTTTTTTGCTCTCCTATGAGTAAAATACCAATTCACTCGAAGTGCAAAGAAATGTGGAAATATATGGAATAACGGATAGTAAGTTGGAAAAGCCAATTAGTAATTTGATGGACAAGTCTTCTCAAAGGGTCTTTGTAATATACTCGTAACTTAAATGCAGTAATTCGTATTTGTTTGTTTGTGGCGGTAATTGAGGAAGTTATTATGACTAGCATTTGTAATATCAAGATAAATGTTTTTTTTTTTTCAAATGTTCGTATGTTTCTCTTACTTTTTACAGCTCCTCTTTCATTATGAACCAGTTTCTGATTATTGTCCCTTTTTCTGCTCTTCAATACATGTGACTGTAGAACTTTTAGTATTCTGTCGGCATTTTAACTAATTGTAATTATTTTGAGTGAAGAAACATATACCTTTTTTCTTTAACAAAATTCTTTGCAAGTCCTTTGATGTTTAACTACTTCCTCTTATTTGACTAAACCTTCCAATTTTACGAAAAACTAACAAAAGGTTTTCAGAAGGTTTCATTGTGTACAATTTCCAAAGTTACATGATTGTGTATCCATTTCTTAAAAATTCGTTTTATACTTAAATGTATTAGAGTACCTACACTTACACAAATGAAACTCTCCTTTTTGCGAAGTTTGCTTGGAAATGCTTTCAAGTAATTCCATCATGTGTTCTTGAATATCGACTCCACAAATTTCTTCACAAAGTTTTATATTTTGCAAAGTACATTCAGATTTCCCACTAACACGATACGATCGGCAAGTTTACAGCATTGTAAACGATCTCCAGACTCTTCTTGACATCTCATTGTTAGTACTACAACAATCTACCCCTTCTTACCTATGCTTAAACCTAACTTAAGTTATATATAATTTTAGTAAACATACATTTTTTTTTCATTGTTTTTCCTTTATAAATTTTTATAAGCATGCAGCAAGCTTTCTCTAAATGTCAATGTTTTAAAAACACAAATAATCAAACTTGAAAAGAAATGCGTTTTTTACCCACTGACATACTTTATTTTCAAAAAAAAAAAATAAAAAAAAAAAAACTGCGAATTTTGATTCAAAGAAGAATAAATTACAATAAAGCAATATTTATTATGTAATCGCTGGAAAGATAAGCACTTTGAAAATTCTCTCAGTCTATGACAACATAAAAATATGAACATCATACATAAATTTTTGTTTTGTTATATTTAATTTTTTTTTTTTTTTTTTTTAAGTAAACATTTATTCAGCAGGGGAAAAAAATCGAAAAAAAAACTTAATGTTTCAAAATATTTACTCTATCGCTTTGAATTTTAAAAACTATTTTCATAAATGTTGTTAAAAAATTATGCGACATATTTTTAAAATTAAAAAAAAGAAAAAGAAAAGTGAAACTGATTAGTCGCACACAATAAATTAAAAAATTCAAAATTGTTGCTACATATTAAATAATACAAATAAAAAAAAAAAATGCTTTATATATTTAGATATGTTCTATGTACTATATATATATATTATATTCAATTTAAATGAGGAAGTTTAAACTATACAGATTTGGGAAGGTCGTTCGTATCACAATATTTGATAATACAAATGATCACACGACATTTTGGATAAAGTTCAAAATAACATGCGACATTTTATCATATGTACAAATTGTAATTGCAACTTTTTATATTATTTATAAGCCTACTTAACGCAATAATTGCAATAGACTTCGTCAATAAAGTGGCCATCTTAAAAATCGCGAAGTGGATTCAAATCAATACTAACCTGAAGAAGCCTATTGCAATATGGAGAAAACATCTGTTTGTAAAAATAAAAAAAAAAACCACTGACGCGGAAACAACATGAAAACTTAAGTATTTTGCATGAAAATGGCCATGCCGGAATAATTTCTTTTATACTTCCATCTCTTCATCAACATGGTGAATTTGGTCGCGATTTTTTATAAATAAAAAAACTGAAGCAAATTTGAGTCGGAATGACACTGATTTACAATACTTTCGTCAGATTTATGTTCTTCAGTTTTACTTTTGTATCAATTTAAAAATCAATTGTGCACTATTTTGTCAAACGAATGGAATATTAAATTAAAAAAAAAAAATATGTAATTCTATATATTACATATTCTATATTATGTAGGTAGGTAATTACAGGACACGCACACGGCATACACAATCTCTCAACTATATACACAACACACAATATGTATATATATTACAAAGAAAAATTTGACATGACCAATGATCTATAGAATGAACTATTTTACGCACAACATCTGACGGCTGTCCAAGAGTATGTTGAAGGCCACTTATTTCACTAATTTATATGTTAGTCACTCCAAATGGAGTGATATCCTTTTGGCAAAATACAAAAGAAACCTATCTACAAATCAAGCCTCATCCTTCTTTTTAAATGCTCGAGCGCGAGTCTCGGACATTGTAACTCGTTTATATATAAAAGCCCATGTCCAAACTATTTCACTGAATAAATAAATCAGAAGCTATAGGCTGACGAATATGTGAGACCATCTTTTCCGCCTAGAAATCAACCCCCATACAATTCTAGAAATAGGAAAAAGTGAATGAAAAAAAAAAAAAAATACACGAGGAAACCTAGAAATACATTAGCAGGTGCGCGCGAAAAAGGTCACACCTTTCACAAAAGGAGAACGCAAACAAAAAAAAAAAAAAAAATGGGGTTCACATAATTTAATCCGGTCCATATTTGTGCAAACATACTTTGGCAATGAAGTCCTCATATTAGAATAATATATTTATATATAGCCTCATCTCACTTATTAAAACAAAAACAAAAAAAAATCAATATTTTTAAAATTTCTAAATACAAAAAAAAAAAAAATTTTCTAAGTGTGCCACCGTTTTGGAATAAATATTTGTATTTTGAATACATTTGTAATGGGAAAGAGATTTCTAATCTTCTTAAAAAAAAAAAAAAAAACTCCTAGGGTCCAGAGAGGTTGACAAATACTGAAACTTTGTCCAAATTAGCCTGCTAATCATGGTTTAACCGAACGCCAACCGGCGAAAGAAAAAAAACACAAACAAGTCTTGCCAAAATCTCAGAAACATATAGCAAATATTAGTGACAAAAGACAAAGACAAAAAAAAAAAAAAAAAATGAAAAAAGAAAATGTCGAGTTATATAATTTCGAACATTTATAAAAATTATCGTGGGATCATTTGCCAGCCAAGATGATTCAAAAAAAATATCTTTGAAAACGAACGATTCAAGTTAATTGTGGTAGGTAGTGTTTTATTTATTTTTATTAATTTCATTGGTTTTTTTTTTTGTTTTTGTTTTTTTTTTAACTCATTTTAAAATACATACAAGTGCATGTTCTCTTAATCTGTCAGCTGGTCATATTATGATTTCCTATTTTTTTTTTTTTTTTTTTTTTTTATTATAAAAATTAAGAAAATAATTAAAAAAAAAAAAAAATAAATCATTTAATAAATTTGGGATTAAAAATATAGGGCTTTATTTTTTTATTTTTATTTTTATTTTTTTGTATAAAACAATTATTGTAAATGAAGGTATAACTAGGAAAGGGCAGGTATTTTTTCAGTACTAATATACAATTAAATTTCTGTATTTTCTTCTCGCTCTCATTTCTAAATTCGTTATCATTTTACAGGACAGAAAAAAAAAAAACAAAAAAAAAAACTTTAACAAAAGAAAACAATCACTCGGGATCGATAGTTTTATTATCTATTATATTTTTACTGTTTATTTATTTATTTATTTATTTTAACATTCATTCACTTTTATTAAATTCACATTCAGACAGTATCCATATACACACAACCACATAATTAAATAATAATAGAAGTCACCAAGAAAAAAAAAAAAAAAAACTTAAATTAAAACTATTTTTATTTTTATTATTATTATTATTTTGTGATAATATGTGATTGTGTTTTTCTTTTTTTCTTTTTTTTTTGTGTGTTATATGTGTATTTGTGTTATTTTGTGTAGAAGAAGTAGAAGAAGAAGAAGTAGAAATTAAAAGAAATATTTGTTGTATTACACAAAAACCTTTGTAACATATTTTCTTTTTTTTCTTTTTTTTTGTTTCAAATACTTTTCCTTAATTATTAGAAAAAGCAAAGTTTATGCACCTCATGGAGGGCGAAAAATTCGACAATACGACGGCTGGTGAGGGTTTGTCTGAGATTAGCCACCACTACCACCACTCTGAATTTCCCCAATTAAATAAATTGTTTTTAATAATCATCATTTTTTTCACTTTCAAATAACAACAAATAAAAACAAGAGAAGTAAAAAAAAAAAAAAAAATTACTTCGAACCAAAGTTTTCAAAATAAATTCAACAAAAAAAAAAAAAAACATTTAGCTTCTTTATAAAACCCTTTTTTTTTTCTGATCCCTAAAAAAATGCTGATTAAAAAAAAAAAAAGAAAAAAGTAAACTGAGCATAAAAACATAAAAAAAAAATACATGAAATTTAATTAACGAGATTTTTTTTTTTTTTTAAAAAAGAAGATAGATAAAATGGCAAATAAACTAAAAAAACAAAAAATATAAAAAGGCGGACACAAAAATCATAAAAGGAGTTAAAACTATTAATTTGTTTGTTTGTTTGTTTTTTTTTTTGTTCTAAATAATATGTTCTTATCTTTTTTTAATTTTCCAACTTTCGTTAATAATTGTTCAGTTTTTTTTTTTTGGTTTATTTTATAGATTTATTTTTTTTTTTTGGTTATAAATTGTAAACTTAGAATCTATTTATTATTGGTTTTTAAAATAGAAAAAGGGCACCACGAGGTTTTTGTATAACATTTATAAACAGGTTTTTTTTTCTTTTTTCTTTCAATTAAAAAGATTTTGTACCTAAAACGATTCAGCTCCAATTTTTATTATATTTTTTTCACTAATATATAAATATAGTAAATATATATATATACGAATATATATATAAATATAAAACATAAATCAAAAGAATATTAACAAAGAAAGATGCGCATTCATAGTAACGGTAATGATTCTCACACATCATTCGAAAGCCGCCTTATCTAATAAAATTTTTGTTTAATAATTTTTTTCATTTTTTTTTTTTTTGTTGTTTTTTTTTTTTTTTTGTTGTTTGTTTGTTTTTTTTATCTCACGCATACATTTCCACGTTTTCACACATTATCATTTTGCTACAGCAACACAACCAGGCTTGCATTACCTGAAACATAATGAAATAAAAAAAAAAACAAAATATATACTATATTCGATTTATTGATTTTATCTTGATATATCTATGTGGGCAAGGTGAAAAGTCCTCGGCGTTGTAGTGAAAATGAGATTTTTTTTATTTGAAATAAATGCATTTATTTTTCAATATAGTCTCCCTTTAATTCAATACAATTTTGTCCTAACGTTTCTCTCAAATAACTGGATTCCGTCCCTGAAGTGCATTCTGGAAGGTCTTCAAAAAAAAAAAAAAATCCATTTACCGCAGCTATATCCTCTCTTCATTGGCCCAAAACATTTTCCAGCCACAAATTTTGTAAGGGTCTAGGACTAGATGAAAGTCAAGAGGGAGCCAAATCTGTCCGAACAGAGAGGATGTTCCAAACAATTCATACTTCAAATCCCTCAATTTTCCCATTGCGCCTATGTGGACGGGTGCATTGTCCTGGTAAAAGAGGATTGTTTTCTTTTGCAAACCAGGCCTTTTCTCTCTAATTTTTCCATCTAGCTGGTCAAGAAGATGTACGTAGTATTCCCCATTAATTGTTTAGACTCTTTGTCAAGGTAGTCAATTAAAAGAATCACAAAAAAAACACTAGGCCATAACCTTTCCAGCCGATGCAATTGTCTTTGCTTTCTTCAGCGCAGAGCCACCGGCATTTACCCACTGCTTTGACTATTATTTTGATTCAGATGTAAAGTGGTGAACCCACGTTTCATCCATTGTAACAAAAAATCCACCGCAGAAAATCGGTTGAATTCTTCTTAAAATGGCACAACAAAACTCGATTCCTCTTTTGTATGTGATCAGCATTTAACACAAATGCGGCACCCGATCTTGCACGAAGCTTTCTCATACTGAGTTCTTCGCGTAAAATGTGCCATACCCTTCTTCTGAGATGTCTAAAGTCTTAGCTATCTCATAAGCCTTTAATCGTCGATCAACTAGAACCATATTCTCGATATTTTCTTTGGTAGTTCCGATTTTTGCCTCCTTCAGATGGATCATCTTCAATCGATGTGCGACCACGTTTAAACTCAGTTGCCCATTTTTTTTAATGTTGATGACGAAGGTGCAAGACTGCTTATACACTTTCACCAATTTCTGTTGAAAAACACTGTTCACTTTTGAATTTCTGTTGGCGATAAACCATCCAGAATGAAGAATTTTATGACGGAACGGTATTCAAGTTTATTATTTTTTTTTAATTTAAGACGCGTCAACATCTATGGTCATTCGTCCGGAGCCTTCTCAGTGCACTGCCGGCCTCCGTACAGTGTGTTCTCGTTACAGACAGCACTGTTCATCACCGGGCAATGAGTTGTAGGGGCTCATAGGAAGAAAAAAATCTAAGGGCAGCACAGCTGGGTGAGAACCCGGGTCTCCGCGCTAAGCACTGAGCTAATCCCTTCCCTTCAAGTTTATTCATTTTGTCAAAAACACACAACACGCTTACTTTAAACAACAGTATAAAACAATATGTCTGATCAAATTCACATTTAGTATTTACTTTTGCAACAAGTTTGCCCAACATAACAAAAGAGTAATTTCATTTATTGCAGTGCCATCTATTGGGCTAGGCCGAGAACTTTTCATCTTGCCCTATACAATTATTCTTTAGTTTTCTAACGGGTCAATGGCCTTCTCAGTGAAATACCGGCATTTGGGCAGTGATAACTCTTATCGGCAACACCTTATTATTATTAGTTGTATACAAAATGAGCACCTAGTACAAGACAACAACGGCGAAGTCTGTACTCTAACCCTGAGCCCAACAAACCACGACGAACTAATTCCTTCTCTATTATAATTATTATTAACGAAAACGATAATAATCTACATCTGTGTGTTTCTTTCGAGTATTCCTTATAACACCGAATATATTTTCACAGTTTAGATGAAATTCAGTTGGTAAGTTAACTCTTTAAGAGTCTTTTTAAGATCCTGCAAAAAAACTTTCAATCGTTTTTTCGGCTAACTGGAAAGAGCATACAACCAGAAAAATAATTACTTTGCTGCCGGTGGTCTTAAAATACTTTAGAAAAAAAAATCTGGTTAATACATGTATACATCAAATGACAAACTATCTTTAAACTTCGAATTTGACATTTGTCCTAAAAAAAAATATTTCTTGCGGGGGGGGGGCAAAGTACCTATCTAGGCAGATAATAGAAGTGATCACATTGTAGAACCAGAAAAAAAAAGGGCCAATAACATTGTACCAACCTCTGGGCGTGGGCATGTGGCGACGCTATCGCCCACCTTTCGGGGTGCAATCAGCCTCTGGCTCTCCAGGTTGGGGAATTCCCTCACCCCAACCAATCCCATCCTGATCCTTTCCCTTGCAGGGTTGCCTGTAAGTTAGCTGGATTACTGAAACCCCTGTAATTGAGGCAATGGACAGGAAGCTGTAGATGGAATCTGTCGATCCATCAGGCGTGCGATCAGTCACGCTAGCTCGTTAGAGTTGAAATACTAAACTACGAGCGCAAGCCAGTTTCCGAGCCAATTGCTTGCAAGTGAGGTAGGGATTCGTAGTGGCCGTGTTTTAATCAATAACTCCAATGACCGAGGTCATGAGTTGAGCAGGAGGAGACTCGCAATATAAATTAAACCCCGCTGCCAGCCCATAGCTGGAAGCGCATTTGCTGGGGGGTGTGCGCGGTTTACCAGAGCCTGCTAGGGAGTGCCTTCTCTAGCTTCTGGGAGTGGACTGTGACTACTATGTGGGATCACTCTGCGCGCTGGTTGAGCGTATCTCA
>JAAEAF010011818.1:0-23387 GCA_011037195.1 Triatoma infestans | reverse complement strand
TGAATGAAAGACGTTAAGTACTTCCTTTGTTGTTGGGTTTATAAAGAATATAAGAACCATATCCTTTGAAACAAATTTTACCATATCCGCCTTACACAAAGTTTGGATGTAATAAAGATTTACTTTCTCCTACAGTTGTTAAGAAGTAGTATTGTAATCGTGTCGCACTTTTGAAATTGAGATCACCGGAAATACATTTGAGAACAAAAAAAAAATGTTTTTAGCGAATGGTGTGTGTGTGTGTGTGTGTGAACAAAATATATGTTAAAAAAGAAAAATCACAGGAAGTTCCAAGTTTGTATTCCACTTAGGTATTACCACTGCAGCTGACACAAAGGTTTAAATCAAAATCCATCAATCAAAAATGTGACTTTACTGTTTTGTTTTGTTTTTTCAGTTTTTTGCGATTTTCTTGAAAATGTCTCGCAACGATTTTTTTTATCTTTAACTTCCTTATACTATTTGTTGTGTTTGCGTCCGCAGTACTCGAAATCATCAGAGGTATTTAGTACCCCTCCTATATCTAGTTAATTCTTAAAACATTTTCCAACAATGTATAAAAATAACTGATTTTGCTTTTTTACAAGTCTATATTAACGAACTGTTTTATCAAGATATTTTTATGATAGGCCGAAACGCCCGAAACCAGTCGATTGCCACAAAATGAGGCAGGCAATCCTGGGAAATTGCCGTGATCCTATACTATTTTACTCACATAAGAGCTTTCCGGAAAAATTCATTTTTCAATGTGTGTTCTTCTGGGAGAGCAATTTTTTTCTTTAAGGTTTACTTTAAAATCCCCACTTCAGTACAATTTATGTTTTTTCTTCCTTTTTAATAAGTAAGATACATTAGAAGTATCAGAGACATTTTCCGTGGTAGCTTGCTTCATTTTCCGTGGTCATCATCCATGGTTTCGGGCGTTCGCCCATCTTCAGGATGCGTTTTGTCAGAGACAGTGTGCATGACACAGACTTGCACAGAGCAAATTCAGTTTATACACTACGAGTTGAAATGCCCGGACTGTGACAACATTTGCGTGGGGCAGACAGGCAGAAAAAAATCAGGGAACGATTTACCGAACATATCAGATCATACAAGTACAAGAAAGTCGACTCAAATTATGCCAATCACCTAAAAACAAACAAAAACAAATCCGATGACATATCGACCACGATGAAGCTAATATATTCTGTCCACAAACGACGATGACTTCTGGCTATAATAGAACAACTCGAAATATATTAAATAAAGGCACAAAACTTAATAAACTAACAGACAAAATTTGCCAGTGAACCATTATTCAAAACACTCTTCCCACAACAATAAAAACGCAATTACCAGCACAAATAGTATACATGGAGTGTATAAACTGAATTTGTTCTGTGCAAGTCTGTGTTATGCACACTGTCTGAACAAAACCCATCCTGACGATGGGCGAATGCCCGAAACCGGTCGATGACCACAAAATGAAGCAGGCTACCACGGAAAATGTCTCTCTGATGCTTTCCAGCTCTGCGAAACCAACCACCTTACCACCATACATTAGAAGCATTACCATAATTCCAAATTTAACGAAGAATGATTAACCGGAAGTAAGAGTAAACAGAATTGGTTTTTCAGTTTTGTTTTTTTTATTTTTTAGAAAACGGCTACAATGATTTCTACTTGAAACATGGAATCCTAATAGTATATTTAAAAACGTAATGTTTTTATTTTGAAACATTTTTTTTGGAAGTAGGGAGTTTCTGGGAGACCTGTCGGTTAGGTTTAAATTTACAACTGCTTGCAAATTTTTTTATGAAAATTTGTCAGTTCAAATGTACTTTATTGCACTAAGAGAAAGTAAAGAGCGTGTTTCACACCAGATTTTTTTTACTTTAAATTTTGGGAAATATCCTTAGGTACATGGCAATATCCTTGGTTGTAATATGTTTATTCCATTAAGAATATAAAGAGGAGTAGTTGTATAAAGAGAAAGTGGCGGAAAGAGCACGCTTCTGGAACACTCTCCCGGACTGAGGTAGGACAAGATCTGTCTGGGAGGTTATAACTAGGAAAGGTCGATGGCCTGCATCAGTTTGAGTAAGAATAAGATCCGTATTCTTACGGGCTTCCACACGGGGCACTGCAGACTCAGCGGGCACCTGAGGAAGCTAGGCCGGCCTAGAAGATTATGATGGTACATGCAGCTTCTGTGCGGAGCTGGAAGAAACTCCAATACATCTTCTCACTGACTGCAACGCTATCATCCAAAGAAGATTTATTAAGCTGGGACGTACCAAGTGGGGGAGGGGGAATACTTTCCCTAGAATCCTACAAGATTCTGGGATTCCTTAGGGACCTCAACTTAGAGATGTGGTAATATTATGAGAGAGAGAGAGAGAGAGAGAAAAACACTTTATTCGTAAAGAATTGTCAGTGGGGGCTGCTCGACAATGTCACGTTGCTTACACACAGCTTACCAATCAATCGAACTGACATAAACAAAGAAAGAGGAAATAATACATTATTACACAGATTCAATCATTAAATAGATAATTTTTTGTTTTGTTATTTATCCACTTTTTGGCGACAAACAGGTGTGTGCGCGTCATAAGAAATTAGTCTAACTGTAGATGTGGTGGTTAATGATGGCTAGAAAGTCTATAATAATCTCCTCCGTCAGCCTCGGCAATATATTCGGGGTCTATTCCGACTTCGTCCCAAAATTCCACCGTTTTCTTGGGAATAGTCCCCCGAGCACGCACTTTATAGTCCCGTTCCCCAAACCTATCTCTATACTTCTCGGAGAGATATGTAATACATTTGCCATAGATGGCACACTTTTCTGTGTCGACCTTATCCCCCTGCTGTGGATCGTTATTTTCATAACGCACCGTCGGATCAATGATGTACGCTAGTCTGCTGTCCCTTTTAAAGGCCACTATATCTGTATACCGCGCAGAGCCCTCATCATCAACAGCGTACACTTCCACAAAGCAGGTATAATCAAGAACCCTAAGAGACTCTGCGATGCCGCTTGACCCTGTGATGCCGCCTAGTCAGTGTGAGGAGCCTATTATCTGGACAACTTCCGAGCACGTGTGCCGGTGTTTCATTCTCTCTACCACAGTTGCGGCAGAGGGGTCCAATATCTCCTGCTGAACTCTTGGCAACTCCGGGAACGCCCTTGAGTGGAGCATAATTTATGTTTAATTTTATCGCGTTGGTCCACTCCGAGCCTGAGAGCACTTGCTTATTGTAGATGTACTTATTAACTTTGGGAGTCTCCCTGAAGTGACAGGCTCCTATCCCTTGCCATTTGCACCCCATATAAAGGGGTTATTCTTCTTGCATCGACTGTATATCATCGATTATGGAGGGAGGTAGATCGATTGAGAACGAACTGTTAATTGGTGTTGAAAAGGGCAGCCATTAGTTTTTGAGCAGTTGTATTTGAGTCAGTCTACGTGTAGCTCGATATAGTGTTGTGTTATCGACTTTTAGACATAAAAGATATAGTATTTACTTTCCAGTGTTTCTACTTATTACCCGTTTCAACAGATAAAAAAAAACTTACTACTGAGAGAATGCTATAGATAGGCAAACTTACCTATGGCACCAGAGGGGGCACAATAGATCACCAAGATGGTCGCATGCACGAACTCTCAAAAAATAAATAAATAAATAAAGCTAGATAAAATATATCCTTTTTTTTACGAAACCATTTAAAATCTTTCTTATTAATAAAAAAAATCTAGTGTGAAACACTCACACAACTTTCTCTTACTCCACTTATCAAAATTATAATTGACAAATTTTATAGTTTGTGTACCAAATTAATTCAAATACGACGAAAACTAAAAAACCGTTCAGTAAAAGCCCACTTCCGGTTAACTAATTTTCTTGAAACTCAGAATTTTGGCCATCCATTTATTTCTAATTAATTTTGTTTGGATGATAGAATTGTATAATCAACAATGATCGCACTTAAGAGAATAACATAACCCCGCCCCTGCTCTAAAAGTGCCATTAAATGAATGTTCCTAGAGAAATGTTTTAAATAAAAGTTGTAGATCTTTGTATGCGTAGTTCATATACGAAGTTTCAAGAAAATCATCGGAGCCATTTTTTTAGAAAATCGCAAAAAAGTGAAAAAAAACATTTGGTAAAGTGGTTAAGTAAACGCACTTCTGGTTATGCGATTTTTTCAATCTTGGAATTTCAACAATATATTTAATTCTAATTAACATTATTCAGATGAGCGAATTGTCCAATAAACTGAAATAGCACTTTAGATGAAAACCTAATCCCACCCCTCCCCCAAAAGTACCCTTAAATGAATGTTCCCAGAGAAATGTTTCAAATAAAAGTTGTAGCTCTTTGTATGTGTGGATGATATACCAAGTTTGAAGAAAATCGTTGGAGCCATTTTGAGAAAATTGCAAAAACGTAAAAAAACACACTAAGTAAAGTGGTACTTCCGGTTGAGGAATTTTGACAGGTGACCCACTGTCAGATGCCATGGTGATACCTAGACGGAATATCAAGTTTCAACTTTCTACGGTTTTTCGTTTTTGAGCTATGCTGTTCACAGACATACACAGACGCACAGCACAGAGACACACACACACAGACCATTTGCTAAAAACCACTTTTTTGGACTCAGGGGACCTCAAAACGGATATTTCCGGTGAAAACTCGATATCGAAAATTTGACACGATTACAATACTTCCTCTTACTAGGAGTAAGAGAAAGTAATAGATCGGAATTTTTATTTAGAATTATCGTGTCAGTTTGTTTTTTGTTTTTTTTAAACAATTATTGCAATGTATAAAGTTTGTTTGTGTAACTGTCCGCTTGACTGCAACATAACAAACCAACCCGGGTGTCACTTGATGTTTGCACGTAAGTGGTCAACAAAGAAAAGATGTACTTATAAATTATTTTTATTTTTTTGTATTTGTGTCTACTGTCCCATATTATGTCATCCATTAAATTATGTTGCATAATACTTGATGACGCTTTCATTCTGAAAGTGATTATTTAAATCTTGTTTACTATTAAATCATAAATTAATTTTGGCTCAGAATTCTTTTTATTATTTATACCTTTCATCTGCCATCTTCTAGAAAGTTTTCCACATTTCTGAAGTTGATTTTAATGACAGTCCCACCACTAACCAGGCGGATGAGAGGCTGTTTAAGATACGTGATTGCTATCTCAACATCTTATTGCTAAGAATTAATTATTAAATCAAACTGGTAGAGAAAACTACAAAAAAAACTTATTTTACGAATGGATAAATCTACTCATATCAGTTGGGTAAGATTATGCTACTAATCCGGAAATGGTACCATGATGCGTAAGAATCTTGCAAACGATCACCTTGTTTTATGTTTCCTCCTCTCAGCAAGATTATAAAAAAAAATATCTAAAATTGGATAGCAAAATATTTTCAGGAAACTTTCAAAACAATTTCTTGAACTTCTTCATGGTGGAATGTTTAAAGAAAAGGATTTATACATTTATAAGTATGTAATGTACGATTAGAAGGATTTTCTAATTGGAGATGGTGAATTGAACAAAAAAAAATTCATTGCTTCACTTTATATACTATATTTAGAAAAAACTATGTGAGGAGAAAAGAATAAAAAATAAGCGAATATAGTGACCGAATAAAGAGTGAAGATGATGATGTTGGCGATACGATGTGGTAATTGGTTAGTAGCGAAAGTTGATGTGACGACTTGATAACTCTTTAAGTTGTAGCAATTGTTGGCCGTTAGAAATGATCAGATGTATCTCTTAGTTGGCTGATCGGCCAGGGGGTATCATAAGAAAAACACTACAAAATTTTTAAGTGTTTTTATTAATATCCCGACCTTTCGACAAACATTGTTTGTCTTCTTCAGGGGCTATCTTTGGAAAATTTGTATGCTCTATTAATTACTACATGTTCAGTTATGACTGTGGTCTATCTAATTGAACATGTAGTAATTAATAGAATTAAAATCTAAAATTGGGTAGCAAAATATTTTCAGGAAAGTTTCGAAACAATTTCTTGAACTTCTTCATGGCGGAATGTTTAAAGAAAAGGATTTATACATTTATAAGTATGTAATGTATTACATATCATTGAAGCACTAATGTATTATCTTTTTATGTCACTTTTTATGTATTGTTTTGTACCCTACTCCCTAAGAGACTCTTCCTCTTTAGGAATTATTGAATAATTCCCCATTCAATATAATTTTTTTTCCCCCATAGTTCCTTATAACTCTTAGAGGAAGATACAGACAGCTTCTAGGAGGAAGCTTGCTGCTGTCCAAGGTGAAGCTCTTTCAGAAATAATTGCAATGAACGTTCAGTGGGAGTAATGCATAGTTGAAGTGCGCTTGGAAATACGATAGTGGCGCTCGGTAAGTTTGGTAATGGAACTATTTGATAGCGAATAATTTTCTCAATAATGATTCCCCATTTACACATCCAATTTACATCCCCATTCTGTGCCCTATCACCATCCCCTTCGAGCTTCCTGGATGAAAAGCCATTTTTCTTTTCTTGTAATTGATGTTGCGCCCTACTAGCTAACCCGCTTAGAGGAGCTTGGGTCTTTGCCTAACTTAAACAAAACTATTCATAAAAAAAAAATTCCATAAATTTTAAAAGTGCTTATTTGATTTGAATAAGTGCAATACAAAATCTAATGTTAGATTAGGATAAAGTGAAAAGTTTAATTAAAACAATTAATATTGATAATAAAACAATTTATAGAGTCCATTTCATTGGACATATTCAATTAGAAATTCATTAATATGCGAAATGAATTCTCACTTCTCTAAGAAAGTAATTAACATCCGGAATGTAGCCAACTTATTCACTTTTAATGAAGTTTCCCAGAATGCTTTTTATTCTCAGAACAAGAGCCTCCTGCTATTAAATATCTATCTATTAATAGTTCTAGTATTTCCTATTAATATGTATAACTTGATCTGATTTAGTGAAGATTTTTTTTCTGCATATTTCATTTTTTTTAAATATTAATAATATGAAAATTAAAAATTCTATTAAGTTTTCATCTGTTGTTTTAGTGAAACTTGATCGTTGCTTGTTGGAGTTATATTTTTTAGAGTAAAGTTAGTTAAAGGAAAAAATATGTATTCAATTTCTTCGCAGACGTAAACAATTCCTAGTTTCCCAATTCCCAATTACTTCAATTTTTAAATAGTTCCTTGTAGCTTAAAAAATAATGCTACGCATTTCTCTATCATGTTGCCTGAGATCGCGTGTAGGCGTTTTGTTGTATGTACGTACGTGTAGCAGGGTTTGAAATCGGGTGGAAAACACCATTATAATGTTATCAGGAACAAAAAACAAATGTCAAGAGATGCAAATACAACACACAGATTAAAAGTGTCACAGATAATCTGGCTACCGCTCTATCTCCAATACTTTCTGTAATCAACTGGAGTTCCTCAAGGCAGCATCCTTGGAACCTCTTTTTCAATCCTTATATACAACAGACATCCCAGAACACCCAAATACCATTATATATATACAGCAATCGTATTTACACTGGGTAGAAAAATCCTCTCACCGATCCACTTTAAATATACACTAATCTCTCCCATAGACAGCATACGTTATCTAGGTTTCCAGGTAGACAAAAGATTGACTTGAAATCCCCATACTAGACTCAACGACTTGAACTAAACAGACGGTTGAGACAACTCTCGAAACTATTAGGCAGACGATCCAAACTCACTTTACAAAATAAAAGACTTCTCTACCTACTAGTGCTGAGATCTATTTGGTGAAAAGGCTTAGAAATATGAGGAACAACCAAGCGTTCCAATTCCCGCCGTATCCACCGATTTCAATCAAAAATTCTTTGAAAAATTGTCCATGCACCCTACTACTTTGCTAAACATTCCTTTCGTTAATCATCTAGCCAAAACAATGTTTCCATGTTTCCATAAATTCCATTCATCCACACAATTGCTCATCCTAATTCTTTAATTCACCAACTTTCTTCAAATATTACGATCCACGCCGGTGGCTGAAGAGAAGATGGCCCGATGACCAACTAATAGAATAATTCAAGATAATGAGTGTCATCGTTGGGATGTCTTCTCCAAGCTACACTCCTATTATCTAATTTGTCATTTAACATACCTATTTACTTGTTGCAGTGTATTTTTTAGCAGTTATAAATATCAATAAAAGAAAGAGAGAAAAAAATAGAATAAAGTAAGATATGTATAAATAGGTTTAATCCTCGGACCTAAATAAAATCGCCAATCGTAGGACAAAGTAGCTGCTATAAATGAAACGTGCACCATCTTTTTATGTCGGCCAGAATTATTTAATTCGGCCACTTGCTGACGTATTTCACGGCTAAAAATACTTATCAAAAAGGTTAAAATTTAACCTTGATAGAGAGCGTTGTAGATTCAAGTCCTACTGATAGGTTTTCATTAGTATCACTGGAACAGTTTTCATTAAAAAACTTGGAGTATCTGGGTTTATGTTAATAAAGATAACACAGTTGTATGCATTCTCGTTCAGCTATAAACAATATACAGATTATACATTTGTTGTGGTGGTGGTTGGTTCCGCAAAGCTGGAAAGACATTTTCCGTGGTAGCCTACTTCATTTTGTGGTCATCGATCGGTTTCGAGCGTTCGCCCATCTTCAGGATGCGTTTGTCAGACAGTGTGATAACACAGACTTGCACAGAACAAATTCAGTTTATACACTGACTAGTCTTTTTAATTGTATTTAAAACTAAACTCTTAAACTAAGTCAAAGGGAGGTGTGGTCATGGAAGCTGGGTGGGAAAGGAACACGTGTTTGGGTTGTTAAAGGGGCAAATTTTCCTTAAAATGGAAACAACACGTGGGGGGTCTAATTTTTAAACTCTATTGTTGGAGGGAGATTCATTTGACAATTAAATAATCAGAATAACTTTAAAATTAAATTAATTAACGATTTCAAGCTAACACAATTTAAAATTAAGCGATTAAAGTAATAAAAATGTCTCGGATGAATTATACATTTTGTTGCAATAAGTTTATAAGTTTTCTCTCCTAACTTTGCCACCTTTTCATGGTAAAAACATTAAAAATAATAAAAAAAGTGAAACTAGTTTATTGTAATAAAAGTTATATAGTATATAAATTATCTAATAAATAATTTTTTTTTTTTTTTTTTTTAATTCTACATTTTCATTTATTAACACGTCTATATTTGAAAGTGTTGTTATTGATTATTATATCTATTGAAAACTTTATACTGTCTTATTTTTACTTTACTTTATTAATTTAATTTATTAGCTGTGCTAATATGTCCTGTTTTGTGTGATATAGATATATTCCACTTTAACATATTCATATATATTATGTTAATTTCAGTTTATATCATTTGTTTATCTTATAATCGCTAAACTACTTTTACTTTTTGAAGTAATTTTGTTTCTGTTTTTTTTTTTTATTTTATTTAAAATTACTTATTTTTTAATAAACTATTTTATTATATTGTATTTTCATTTTAAATATGAAAGTAAAATAATAAATTCGCTCGTAATATTCGCTCGAAATTGCTTGTACACCGGGTGCCAGTATTTTGAACTATTATGGATAACAAGAAAATCCGGTATAGGAACATTCGCACTACTTTCTATTTACTCTAATACAATCTTTAATCAAGAAATTTTCTTTAAAATTGCAACGTTACAATGTTTAGTTGGGCTGGTCCCCTGGTAGTGGGGATTATTTTCTTTCTGTACCAGAACTCTATGATAAAACCAAGAAAGATTGTGCAAATTTAAATTAAAATAAACTTACAGAGAGACCTCGCAATACAATACCCCATCTAAAAAGGATTTTTACAAAAAAAAAAAAAAAATCTGGTGTGAAACGACTCACACAACTTTCTCTTACTCCAGTTGTCGAAATTATAGTTGACAAAATTTATAGTTTGTGTACCCTAATTTAATGAAATTCGACGAAAACTGAAAAAACTGTCCAGTTCCGAAGCGCTTTTCTGGTTTACTAATTTCTTTGAAACTCGGAATTTTGGCCATCTATTTATTTCTAATTAAGTTTGTTTAGATGATAGAATTGTATAATCAGCTGTGATGCCACTTTAGAGGAAAAACTAACCCCAACCCCTCCCCTAAAAGTGCTCTAAATGAATTTTCCCAGAGAAATATCTTAAATAAAAGTTGTAGATCTTTGTATGTTTAGTTTGTATTAGAAGTTTCAAGAAAATCGTCGGAGACATTTTTTAGAAAATCGCGAAAAAGTGAAAAAAATCATGTAATAAAGTGGTAAAGTAAATGCACTTCCGTTCATGCGATTTATTTCAAACTTGGAATTTCAACAATATATTCAATTCTAATTAATATTATTTAGATGATAGAATTGTCTAATAAACTGAAATAGCACTTTAGATAAAAACCTAATCCCACCCCTCCTTCAAAAGTGCCCTTAAATGAATTTTCCCAGAGAAATATTTCAAATAAAAGTTGTAGCTCTTTTATATCTAGTTGATTTACCAGGTTTGAAGAAAATTGTCCGAACCATTTTTGAGAGAAATCCAAAAAAGTAATAAAACCAACTAGTAAAGTGATACTTCCGGTTGAAGGAATTTTGACAGATAAGGTACAGTCAGATGCCATGGTTGATACCTAAACGGAATATTAAGTTGTTTCAACTTTCTACGATTTTTCGTTATTGAGCTATGCTGTTTACATACACAGAACTGACACACACACACACACACACACACACACATATATACATACAGACCATTTGCTAAAAACCACTTTTTTGGACTCAGGGGACCTTAAAAACGGATATTTCCGGTGAAAACTCGATATCGAAAATTTGACACGATTACAATACTTCCTCTTACTGGGAATCTATGCAACAAGTATTCCAAGTTTAAAGAAAGAAAATCGTTATAACCGTTTTCAAAGAAAAATTTCAAAAAAAAAGACTCAAAAACCTACTAATTAAAAGAACGCATTTCCGGTAAACCGATTTTTTTTTTAAATTTGGAATCATATCAACGCTTCTTTTATGTATTTTTATTTTTATTGTTTATTGCCAGAAAAAGAGACACACATCTTATTGGCAAGGTCAAGTTACATTGGCAACGTCAGTTTACAAAAATTATGAACATCAAAACTTAATGAATATGTGGATGGGTCCGCAATACTGGATAACATCTAGTATTTTATCAGCCGTAGCATGCATATTTACAGTGTTCCTTGACCGGTTTCGGATTTTCATCCATCGTCAGAGCAAATTCACACCAAGCAAGTTCGTGTAGAGAAATGATGAAGTGAGTAAAGTTGAAGTGAATTCTCTACACGAAACTTGGTGAATTTGCTCTGACGATGGATGAAAATCCGAAACCGGTCAGGAACATCAAATTCATGTTACGATGGATGAAATACCAGATAATAACTTAATTAATGAGAGTGGTCGTTGAATGAACAATATATCTCAAAAATGAAATATTACAAGAAAGTAAAAAAAAATCCGTTTGAGTATCACCTATAATGATATCCGACAGGAAGTTATCTGTCAAAATTTTACAACCGGAAGACTACTTCACAGAACAATTTTTTTCAGTTTGCTACGATTTTCACGAAAACAGCTCCAGCAATTTTTTTTTTTTTTTGTAAGTATATATCAACTACACATTTAAGAGCTACAACTTTTATTTAAGAGCCCCTTTTTTTAAAGACTGAAACCTGTGTTTTCCCACTCATATACCAACATTCCTTTTAACCTAGTTAGGCCCTCTAACAAAAACATTTAAAGAACGATGTAATCAACTAAATTTGCTCTGTGCAAATCTATATTATCACCCTGTTTGACAAAAAGCATCCTCATGATGGACGAACGCCTGAAACCGGTCGATGACCACACAAAAAGAAGCTGGCTATCACGGAAAATATCTCTGATGCTTTCCAGCTTTGTTGAACCAACCACAACAACTTCTATCACTTTTGTTTGAAACGTTTTTTCCAGAAAATTCATTTAAAGACGTTTTGGGATAGGGGAGATTATGCTTTCAAAAAAAGAAAAATATAAGTCATTTTATTAAGTTTAGATGCTCCCATTGATAAAAGACATGAAACAGAAGACATGAGACAGAAGACATGATGAATAGAAGACAGATAAATATTTTGTAAAAATTATATGTTTGGAGAGAACTTTATCAATCCCAACTTTGTAAATTCAGCAAGAAAAAATCGTATTGAATCGTTGCACACCAGATTATTTTAATTCATGATTTATTTGTATAAAAGCTTGGGAAAATTTGAGAATCCAATATTATTGCCGGGGAAGAGAATAGCATAATATGGTCGTGACAGATTATCGAAATTGATTTATTTGGCAACAGAAAAAAAAAAAAAAAAAACATGTTTTGAGGTTAATCAAGTTTGACCAAGTGATGTTTGTCAAGAAATGTTCTCATTAGGAAAATTGGATTTGGAAATCTGTCACAAAGATTTCTGTTAAAATTTTTCAACTGAAGAAATATGTCGTTATTGAATTCTTTTTCTTTTATAGATTTTTTCTTAATATATCTTTTAAGTTTAATAAAAATAATTCCAATTATTTGCCTTAAACTTGATATTTTAATTATTATACCTTCATTATTTTTCAGTTCTATTCAACATTTTTTTGGGGATAAAAACGTGTAGAAGGGATGATATTGTGGGCCGAGCTCTGTTTATAAGCTTCCCTCTAAAATAATGTTATAGTATACAATTCTACAAACGGACACAAGAAAGTTTGTCGGAATTGAATTAGAAATTTGGTGGAAGTATCCGGGAAGCCACAGTTCCCTCGTCTTTTAGTTCCGGCCTTCGCTACTTAGATGCGCTACCAACTGTAGCTTCTCACTTTTTCTCACGATGCTGGGCGAACACCAAATTTACCCTCACAGGGAGAATTGAACTCTGAATTCTCGTACCAAAGACTAGTGCTCTAGCCGCTAGACAATGCGTGATGACACTAGAGAGTTTTTATATCATTACAAATAATTTGTTTTTAATGTATTAAAAATATATGTGAAAAACTCATTGTTCTCTTCTTTTTTTTCAGGTAAGTGCTAAATTATATTTCATGGAATTGCACGTAAGTTAATTTTATTATGTATATTTCAATCAGATGATTTTCTTTGTTGGCCGTTAGTTGTAAGATGTAAATAAGAATTTTTTGGCTTATCGACCAATTCAAGGTAAAAAACAAAAAACAAAAAAGTAATTTTGTAATTGTTTTTTAAATAATTAACAAGTTCGACGTTTCGACAAACTTTGTTTGCCTTCTTTAGGAACAATACAAAAAAAAAAAGCAAACTTATAACGCAAAATTATAACACATAATTATAACACAAAACACAAACAAAAAACAAAATACATAGGTGTGATTACTGTGGGACTGCTAAGTCTGTACAGACTTTTGATTACAGACTTAGCAGTCCCACAGTAATCACACCTATGTATTTTGATTTTGTTTGTGTTTGTTGTGTTATAATTTTGTGTTATAGTTTTTTTTTTTTTTTTTTTTTATTGTTCCTGAAGAAGGCAAACAAGTTGTCCGTTCGAACTTGTTAATTTTAAAAAAACAATTACAAAATTACTTTTTGTTTTTTGTTTTTTACCTTGAATTGGTCGAGAAGCCAACAAATTCTTGTTTTCATCTATATTTCAATCATTTTTAAGATTTTTATTTTTTTTTTTTTTTTTTGTAATACGTACTCTCAGTTCGTCAATCACTTTCATATTCAAGAATTGATGATAAAAAAAAAAGTTTTGAGTTTTATGATCTTTCATGACCGACATCATGTTTGCATACCAGGAAATCTTGAGACTCCTGGTTTAGTAGGCCTCATCCTAGTTTAATATATATACGACGTTTCATGAAAGAGGCCAGTTTCGTTTTGTTAAGCAATTGTTATGCCTTTCTAAAACGACACCGGACTCTTTTGTTATGCTCGAAACAGGAAGAATACATACAGAATTCAAAAAATTTACAAGGATGTTGGGATGATGGCGATTGCTATTTCGGATGTCAGATTTTCGGTTACCAAAAAAATGTGTTATCTTAGGCTACTTGAGCTAAGTCATTTTAAGATGTCATTCAATTGGGTGCTGAGTCTTAGAAAATATTTCAATTGTATCGGTGCTGATTTCGTTTGGCAAGCACAAAGTTGGGATATACTTTCAGATAATTATAATGCTATACTGGAATCGTTCAAGAACAATTTGTATAGTAAGGATGTAGAGTTCGTATTGAATAACTGGTATAATCTCCTCTACAGAAATCATTGTAGCTTCAGTCCGAAAGAAATTTAATCTCCAGTATAATTTTGAACATTAACATGTTAAGACTAAATGCTCAATTATGTTTAGTATACAAAAAAAAAAAGTAACATATATTTGAATAGAAGCAAATATTTGTTTGATTCACAAAATATTTGTAAATTTGGTACATTCAATGCAGCAGATGATTTAATACATGCAATTATAATGTGTCCTGCTTATGCGAATCGCAGGAAATATTGTATATAAATAAGTATTTAACACACGATAATGAGTTTATGAGAATTTCATAAACTTACTTACATTTACAGAATCCGATAATATAAATAAAAAAAATCTGGTATGAAACACTCACACAACTTTCTCTTACTCCAGTTCTCAAAATTATAATTGACAAATTTTATAGTTTGTGTACCACATTTAATGAAATTCGTCGAAAACGGAAAAAACTGTCCACAGTAAAAGCGCACTTCCGGTTTTCTAATTTTCTTGAAACTCGGAAATTTGGCCATCTATTTATTTCTAATTAATTTTGTTTGGATGATAGAATTGTATAATCAACTATGATAGCATTTTAGTGGAAGCTGTAACTCATCCCCTCCCCCAAAAGTGCCCTTAAATGAATTTTCCCAAAGAAATGTTTTAAATAAAAGTTATAGATCTTTGTATGTTTAGTTTATATAAGTTGTTTCAAGAAAATTGTCGGAGCCATTTTTGAGATAATCGCGAAAAAGTGAAAAAAAATCATTTAGTAAAGAGTGGTAAAGTAAACGCACTTCCGGTTTTCCGATTTTTTTTCAAACTCGGAATTTCAACTACATATTTAATTTTAATTAACATTATTTAGGGAAGGGATTAGCTCAGTGGTAGCGCGCTGGACTAGTAACGCGGAGATCACGGGTTCGAATCCAGCCGTGCTACCCTTAGATTTTCTCTTCCTAGGAGCCCCTACAGCTCACTGTCCGGTGATGGACAGTGTTGTCTGTAACGGGAGAACACTGTCAGGAGGCCGGCGGTGCACTGAGAAGGCTCCGGGCGCAAATGACCACAGATGTTGAGACGCCTTAAATAAATAAAAAAAAAAAAATAATTAACATTATTTAGATGATAGAATTATCTATTAAACTCAAATAGCACATTAGATGAAAAACCTAACCCCAACCCTTCCCCCATAAGTGCCCTTAAATGAATTTTCCCAGAGAAATGTTTCAAATAAAAGTTGTAGCTATTAGTTTGTGTAGTTGATATACCAAGTTTGAAGAAAATCCTTGGAGGCATTTTTGAGAAAATCGCAAAAAAGTAAAAAAACCAACTAGTAAAGTGGTACTTTCGGTTTAGGAATTTTGACAGATGACCCACTGTCGCGGATCCCATGGTGATACCTAAACGGAATATCAAGTTTGAACTTTCTACGATTTTTTCATTTTTGAGCTATGCTGTTCACATACATACATACACACACACCGAGACCATTTGCTACAAACCACTTTTTTGGACTCAGGGGACCTCAAAATGGATATTTCCGGTGAAAACTCAATATCGAAAATTTGACACGATTACAATACTTCCTCTTACTAGGAGTAAGAGAAAGTTATAAAAAATATGTATTTATTCTGTCATTATATATTTCAAATAAGGGATGTCTTAAGTTAATTATTTTCTATATTTAATATGTATTCTGATAATGATTTGATTTTTCTTTTTCTTTCTTCTCATGTGTTTTAGGAAAAGTGTAATTACTTGAGGGAAAAAATTTGTCGTTTGTATTTTTTTCTATCTTTTCTTTTTTTTGATGTTTTATTTATTATTTGTAATAATATCTACGCTTAATATTAAGGTCAACTAGGGGCGGGTGTTGGTGTATTGGTTATGAGCATGGACTTGTAAGTGGGAGGACCCCAGTTCGAGTCCAGCGTATAACTAAATTTTATATTTGTTTAAAAAAAATGTTAATAGTAAAGTAGGTGCTTCCGCCCCCGTCCACGACACCTAATTTGGTAGTTGGACGTTAAGCCCGCCTGAAAAAATAGGCATTACTTTACTTTACTTTACTTATTAAGGTCAACTACCCTCTGTATACCTTTAAAAGGTTCAAACAGTTGTAAAAATAAAAAAATAAAAAAATAAAAAAAAAATATACGACGTTTCATCCACGTTTTATTAAACTAATTCTATATAGTGGAAGGAATTTTCTCAAATGGGATTGAGACATGTATTACACAATCAGAGGCTTTTTTCAAAAGTTTTTGGGGGGACTGGAAATATTGGATTTCTGGATGCTTTATTAATAAGATCAGAGTATCTCATGTTAGAAACGTGTGATAATCCCTGATTGGGAAATTGTCTGTAGAAGAAATAAAATGAGTAAGATTGTGATGTTATGGACATACTGAGCAACTAGGAGATCCTTAGAGAAGAAAGCGAGGAAGAATGGGCACGCCTATGGAAGGAAGAGATGAGAAGGTCAGATATGTACGCGATATGGCAAGATAGAGACGCTAATATAGTAGCAAAGTTATATTGGTCCAACATTAATATTGGCCTTGTTTTAAAACAAATAACGAAAGAAAGAATAGAAATGGGATTAGTTAGTGGGTAACACATTGGATTAGAATGCAGAAGTCTCTAAGGGGCTACAACATTGCTGAAATTTTTTTTATAAAACTAGACGCATTTTCTATTTTATAACCATGACGTCACCGATTCGAATTATTCAGTTTTATAATTCATTCACAGAAATAATGCTATGTTTATTTACCATTTTGATATAGTACAGAGTTTGTAATAAAAAAATATGTTATGAAGGCCATCATGAACTTTGATTGAAGTTTCTACATGACTGGTATTGTGTATTAAGAAAGTATCATCTTGTTTTTACCAGCAATGATAGTGATGTTATAAGAATTATATAACTTGTGTCATGTTAAAATAAATGGTTGTAAATCTTCTTTCTATATAACTTATTGACTACATTCACCATGATTTGCACAAAATATAATTAAAATTCAAAAAAATTAAAGCGTACTATATACGTTAAGTTCAAGTAGGTGCTTAATGTATTTATGAAGTTATTTGTAGAAAGTTATATATATTAAACAATTATGGTTTTGAATAAGGACATAAAATTATTACAGGAAACTGATGCAAGTTGTAAACAAGATATGATGGCTTTATTTTATTACTTAATGCAATATTACATGGAAATAGCAATATCAACCAACAGCATTTCCCTTAACCTTACCCAACAACATTAATTAAAGCCTCGTGGGTGGATGTCACATTTTCCAGAAAAAGTTTGGTTTGGATAAAATACAATTATTAATGAAAGTTTACAAATACATCGAAGATTGTCCTCCTTCATCATTTGAACCATCAACGTGAGACTATATATTAAAACAAAGCTTTTTAGATTTTGGAGATCTATTCGAATTGCTAAAATTTAATCACTAGAAAGTTGTTGAGCTTGCGTTAAAACCAAAAAAAATTGAAGTTTTACAATATAAGCTTTAAAACAGAACCTCAATCGTGCACATTTTTAGCGCATCAGTACAACAACATGCGACTAAAGATGTTATTTATTTATTTTTTTTTTTTTTAATTTAAGGCGCGTCAACATCTGTGGACATTGGCGCCCGGAGCCTTGCCAGAGCATTCTCTCGTTACAAACTACGCTGTCCATCACCGGTCAGTGAGCTGTAGAGACTCATAGCCAGAAAAAAATCTAAGGGCAGCACAGCTGGACTCGAACCCGGGTCCTTCGCGTGGGAGTCTAGTACGCTAACCACTTAGCTATTCCCTCCCCTCTTTAAGATTATATTATTATATTTTAAAGAAAAAGAAAACTCAGTAGTTAGAGAAAAACAAATTTAAAATAAACATGATGGCTATAATTTAACTAGCAATAATTCACTAAACAAAAACTGTACTCAATAGTTTCAATACTTACTTGTAATGTTGCTCCATCAATTTCCTTTAAACCTTGTAAGTTTACAGAATAGAAATAAACCTATACTATTATCAGAAACATTTTTCTGAAACAAGTTGCTTTTGTGGGGGGTTTAAAAAGGAACCTGTAAGTAAGTCTTAAATTTAAATTTCCTTTTACAAGCTTTGGTAAAGTGCCTCACAAGTTGTATTCACGTAAAAAAGTATAACCCCATAACCAGCATGTATATATGTGATCCAATTAAACGTTTAGTACTAGGGTCATTCAGTCAGTAACGCGGCAATTCACTGTAGCTCAGAAACGGTTTGTTTAATCAATACAATAGTTTCAGTGCGTAAAGTTGGCAATTCTTGTACTTAGTTTTTCATCAGCTGTTCGAGAGTATATGGTAAGCATAACCTCAAATGTATTCAGTTAACAATGGCGAATCCGCTCGGAACAACGCTCAGTGATTAGGTTTTTTTTAGTTGCAGAGTGTATTAAAGGTAATGAAATCCACGAAAGAATGTTGAAAGTGTAGGGGAATAATTGTTTGAACAGTTCGAACGTTTACAAATTAGTAGAATAGTTTAAAAGTGGCCGTTTAAGTGTCTGTGACGAGTAACAAAGTGGACGACCGATTGAAGTTGCAACTTCCTCCCTCGAATCTCGAATTACCGCGTTAATTCAGGACAACAGGCATATTACTATTGAACTGATACCTGCAGAAGTGCACGCGAGTGTTGGAACTGTCCATAATATTATTTAGAATAAGCTGCAGTAGAAGAAAACTTGTGCGAGATAGGTTCCAAGACAACTTACGGACGCCCAAAAGGGGTGGGAGATCCTCCCTCAGCCACAGCCACGACCTCGCCCTATCGGACTTCCATTTGTTTGGACGACCCCTTAAGGAAGCTCTACGTGGGAAACATTTTCAATCCAATGAAATAGTTTTAAAAATCAGATATTAAATTGGCTTCGAGATCAACCCAAAGAATTTTATGCCAGTGGCATCATACACAAATTAGAAGACAATGGGACAAGTGTATAAATGTTGCCGGTGACTATGTTGAAAAGTAGCCAAAAGTTTTATATTGATTAAATAAATCGTTTTTTGAGTTACAGCGATTTGTCTCGTTACTTATTGAATGAACCTTGTATTTTCCATTCCAGAATTTTTTTTACTTTCTCTTACTCCTAGTAAACTCAAATCCAAAAAATTTCAGGACGCTCAAATATGACATTTCCTTCCGCCCCCCGCCCCCACCACCAGTGTATCTTTATGTTGGGACAAATGAGCGAAATTGGTCATTTAACGAAAATTAAAAATTGATGTATTAAGAGGAGTAAGGAACAGTCTTATGAATGTTTCACACCAGATTTTTTTTTAATTTTTTTGCTATAACACATTAGATAATGTTTTGTACGGTTAAAGAACTACAGAGATGGATGATAATTATAGTTAATTAAACAAAGCTTACGGGTAGTTCATGTCAATCGTGGTGTCACCAAAAAAAAAACAGCTCACCATTTGAATGAGATATAGCGTTCTTTCAGATCATAAAATATAGGATATTCATTCATACCTTATGACCATTATCTTATGAACTTGAATTTTTTTTTTCCCGGCCAGTTTATTCAACCGAAACTTTATCTTTACACAAACATCCTGTCCTGCTGGTTGTTCCAACCTTACGAACAGCTATTTTTTTTTTTTACTATTGTAATCATGTAAAACTAAGCATCATAAATAAATAATACATTTTTTGTTTTTTTTTTGTGAGAGAATGTAACATTGTGTAAAATGGGACAAAGGTTGGGCCAGCTTTCATTATTATAGAGTGCTTAAATTCTTTCACAAAGCCTGTACAGATTTTATAGTTTCCTTGATTACTTGAAATCACCTCTAAACCTTTGTTAAGATGATTAAATTCAGTATTATTTTTAGTTTCTCTTATTGCTGTAAGAGAAAATATTGCACTTTGTAATTATATCTTGAAAATTAGAGCAGTCGATAGAAACGTGAGAGTATACAAGATATACTTTATTTTTGTAATTCATCATTAAAGAATTTTATTTTCATTTATATTTTTCCGCTATAAGAGGAGCAAAATATTATAAAATACCTCAGATACGTAATATTCCTCTTAGAAACTACCATATGATACGATCCGAAAGTTTAGATCAGAATCCTCAACTGGAGGATGAACCGGAATCCGCAAATTGCAATTTTTCTATATTAAATTTTCATTGGAAATGCATTTTTGAGGTTCCCTGAGTTCCGAAGAAGTGGGTACTCCTTAGAAATTGATTTCACTCAGTGTAAATATTAAACCAACTGCTTATAACATGAATACGATCTTCTATACCTGTGATAGGGTTGACCCTATCTCATTTCATTAGATAAGTATTACATTCAAGTATGAACTTACGGGTAGAGTTCTACGTGTCTATCTATATGTATGTAATATTAGCGACCACTAAAACATTGTTAAAATACCAAATTTGTAAAAAAATCGGTTTCTTTTAATTTTGAAATGCTATTCAAAGAAGGGGAGGGCTAAATCCTGCGCTATCCAAAGCCTCCATGGGCCCCATATAGCTACCCCAAAAGAATAACAACTACCGGGTCTGGAACAGAAGTCCGGGCCCGAGTTTCACCCACTTAAGTTTTACCACAGTCCAAACAAATCGGACTATAACCTTAAAAGGACATAGTCTAAGCTCCCTTCCACCGGCATCTGTTCCGGTCAAAGGACCTGAACCTAATTTCCTCACAGCGCAAACAATCCGTCATGAAATGTATGGGTGTTACCTACGCTGTCTCACAAATCCTACAAAAGCGGTCCCGCATGAGCCCCATAAGAAATCCATCTTCTTAAGCCGCAATGCCCAGTGAGGAAACCAACCAGATACCTGAGGGAGGTCCGCGAAAGATACAGCACCCCTTCACTAAAAGCCCCGCCCAGAACCGCAATGAGTATCTTAGGCTGCCGACAATCCATAGGAATGAGTGATTTGAAGCTGTTCATGACGGGAAGCATGACAGACATTGGTATACAAACAGCAGGTTCGGGACAAATGAACGGGAGAGGAGGCGCCTAATTTGCAAAAAAAAACACTTCCTCATTTCCAAAAATTCACATATGACCGGGTACCCACACTAGAAGTACATCCTTTAAAGAAGAAAGCTCTTCCAGTCTTTTAGAAAACCCCAGTACTAACCTGGAAGTGAAGACACGTACATGAATTCAGCGCCTTCAACGTAGCCTGACTATCCGAAATTAGTGTTGCGCATCTTTTCATCCAAAATTCAAAAAAAAGGAATAGCATAATTTTCAGCCTGGAAAAATAGTGGTCTTTTCATCAAGAGGCAAGCTACCAACCATTCTGGTGGAACTGTCCGTGTAACATCGAAGATAATTCTTAGGTTACCAGACGGACCCAATCTTAACTATCTTGATCTTAGAGTTTATAGAAAATACACTAATTCCATAAACTTGAAACAAAT
The DNA here is from genome assembly GCA_011037195.1 of Triatoma infestans. Taxonomy (NCBI): domain Eukaryota; kingdom Metazoa; phylum Arthropoda; class Insecta; order Hemiptera; family Reduviidae; genus Triatoma; species Triatoma infestans. Next base: position 1,617 of record JAAEAF010011818.1, on the reverse strand, counting down.
TTTCGTTTAAATTTAGCATGCCAACAACACAAATACAAACTTATCACATTTATTTGATACATTTTTCCAGCAAAAATGTATTTTTGGGGGGAGGGGGGCATTATAAAGAAACTGTGACATTTACATTTTTTTTTTTTTTTTGTCAAATGTAATTTGAATTTTTATCCAATGTTTTGGCGCTATCTAACTGGACTACATTGTAAACACATTGAAATTCTAACTGTCATGGGCACTAAACCAATGTGGCTTACCTACCATCACAAATGTTTGGTCATTTGAGTAAAAAATTCAATGTAAACTTTATCTACAGTAAGAGAAAGTCATTTGAATATTTAACCAAACTTTTTTTTTCTGCTGAATTTTGCTAAATACAACTTTCAGAAAGTGTTTAAAATAATAAATTTGATTAATTAATTAAAGAAAAAATAACATATAAAAATAGAATTACCTTGAAATTGTTTGACAATTTTCCCTTTTATTTTCACCCATAAAAACTTCTTTTACCGTCACTCAATTTTTACTATATAATCATTTTGGCATTGAACATTTGTATATTCTAAAGAATAGGGATTTTAATTTTAAATAATAATTAAAGTGCAATTTAAATGATTATAGAATGAAAGTTGTTCACTGTATTATATATTTATTGAATATTTTGTTCCAATACTTAAACAAGGGAATAAAATTTATAAATAAGTGAATGTAAAGTAAAAGGATTTGATTTAAAATTAATAGTCAATTTTGACAGATTAATAATTGAATAATAAAAAACCATTTTCATAAAAGGTTTCATTGTACATTCCCTTTTATAATCCTTTCACTAAATTTAACTACTTCCGGATTTAGGTCATAAATTAGAAAATATACATCTTTATGTTTTGTTTTTTACTTTCTCTTACTCCTTAGTAAGAGGAAGTATTGTAATCGTGCAAAAGTATCGATATCGAGTTTTCACTGGAAATATCCGTTTTGAGGTCCCCTGAGTCCAAAAAAGTGGTTTTTAGCAAATAGTGTGTGTGTGTGTGTGTCCGTGTGTGTGTGTGTGTGTGTGTGTGTGTGTTGTGTGTGTGTCTGTGTTGTCTGTATGTGAAAACAGCATAGCTCAAATTACGGGAAAAACAAAACATAGAAAAGTTGAAAACTTGATATTCCGTTAGGTATCACCGTGGGATCTGACACTACGTTAACCTGTTCATAAATTTCCCTCACCCGGCCCAAATACCCACGTTTACTAGTTGGATTTTTTACTTTTTTGCGATTTTCTCAAAAAGGGCTCAGACGATTTTCTTTAAACTTCAAACATCAACCACACATACAAAGAGCTACAACTTTTATTTGAAACCTTTCTCCGAGAAAATGCATTGAAGGGCACTTTTGAGGGTGGGGTGGGGTTAGGTTTCCACCTAAAGTGCTATTTCAGTTTATTAGACAATTCTGTCATCTAAATAATGTTAATTAGAATTAAATATGTTGTTGAAATTCCGAGTTTGAAAAAAATCGGATAACCGGAAGTGCGTTTACTTTACCACTTTACTAAATGATTTATTCACTTTTCGCAATTTTCTCAAAAATGGCTCTGACGATTTTTTTGAAACTTCGTACATAAACTAAACATGC
>JAAEAF010011817.1:0-14561 GCA_011037195.1 Triatoma infestans | reverse complement strand
AAACACTCTTATTTCGAATCATTCAGTATAATCAGTATTTGTAGTGTATTAGTAAGTAATGTTTAGTTTTGTTTTCAGCTACTCCTTGCTACAAATTTAAAAACTTATAAACAAGCAATGATAAAAGATAAATAAAATAAATATTATTACCATACAAATATGTAAATATAGGAAATATATAGTTAAATTTATTACTCAACAAAGATGTTCTTACTTGCATAATACATTAGTATATATTATTTTCTTAATAGTTTACTAACACTTATTTGTTAGCCAATTAGCACATACCTACTCTAATTACCTCCGATACTTAAATTAGCGATTTTTAAAGAGCTCATTCATCATACCACTTACCGCCTTGTCTTTACATACCTATATTAAAATGTTTTTTTAATGTTACATGTTTAACATGTGTGAAGATGATTTAAAACATGAAAAGAAATTCTTCTTTTTTTTTTTGGGTATTTTATTGAATATAATTTGCATGATAATGGCATATATCTCTCTTCCACTGTTCTAAATATTAATGTATATTTATTATAGTTGAAAGTATATCTAAGTAAATGCGGTGCCAGTTTTATTTATCGTATTTGATATATATAATTGTAACTAGTTGAAATGTTACACAAGCGGTAAATGTTAAGTGTTAGTTGGTGACGCCGCATTTACATATCCATATCTTAATAGGTAAGGCACGCTCCTAGTAGAGGCTATCCACACAGCATAATCATCAGAATATTTATCTATTCATCATGTAACTTAGTAAACGAGACAAGAAATCTAAATTCACTAGTCATACATGTGTTTAATTCCATTTAAAATATTTCTTTATCGTAACATTTGTTTCTATAATATGGACTAAGTTTTATAACAATATACTTTGTTTGATGAATATTATATATTTTTATTTTTAATAATCCTCTGGTCATAAACAAAATGTGACAAATTTTTATTTTCATCATTTAAGCCTTTAAAACTCAAGATTATTATATTGTAATAGGATGCGAAGAGAGGGATTCAAAGCCGAGAGAAAGAGGGAAACTAAATTGAGAATCTCACTTGCTACTTAGGCCAGACCGGAGTGGGAGATTCTGTGTATATTGTAGTGGAACTAGTAATTGGGAAAAATAAATTTGGAAAAATAGTTTCAGTGAATTTTGACCAATATTTTAGGTGAAATAATTTTGGAAAATAAATAGTGAATTAATCTTCAAAAATAGTGTATTTTAGAGTAAGGTACTATTAAATTAAGGTCAGTGCTATTGAAGAGACAAAATAGACAAGAATCCGTTAGGGTAAGATAATGCCACTTGACCTACTGTTTTGTACCCCACCCGCTAGAGCAGAGCATTCTTTAAACAGTCTAAATTTTGCTTTCAAACAAGGACAGTCTGAATTAGACATTCAACAGAACATTTTGTAACAGGAATCGCTTTCTTAAATTCAGTGCCAGTTATAGAGTTTAGCATTTAATCTAGATAAATAATTGATTTTACAAACATAGTATTTCTTTAAAGATAATATATTTAATTTAATCTACCAGCGTTTTTTTTTTTTACTTTCTCTTACTCCTAGTAAGAGGAAGTATTGTAATCGCTGTCAATTTCGAATCGATTTTTCACCCGGAAATATCCGTTTTGAGGTCCCCTGAGCCAAAAGTGGTTTTTATGCAATGTGCCTGTATGTGTGTGTGTGTGTGTGTGTGTGTTGTGGTGTCTGTGTGTGTGTATGTATGTGAACCGCATAGCTCAAAACGAAAAATCGTAGAAAGTTCAAACTGATATTAAGGTTAGGTATCAACATGGAGCTGGACGGTGAGTTATGTGTCAATATTCCTCAACCGGAAGTACACTTTACTGTTGTGTTTTTTACTCGTTTTGGCCAATTTCTCAAAAATGGGCGCAAAGATTTTCTTAAACTTGGTACATCAAACTACACATTACAAAGAGCTACAACTTTTATTTGAAATATTTCTCCAGGAAAATTCATTTAAGGCACTTCTGGGGGAGGGGTGGGGTTAGGTTTTCATCTTAACTGCTGTTTCAGTATATTAGACAATTCTGTCATCTAAATAATGTTAATTAGAATTAAATATGTTGTTGAAATTCCGAGTTTGAAAAAAAATAGATAACGGAAGTGCGTTTTTACTGAAATATAATTTTCAGTTTTCTGGTATTTTCTCGAAAATGGCTCCAACGATTTTCTTTAAACCAGAGTTGTTAACTATACATATAAAGAGCTACAACTTTTATTTGAAACTTTTCCCCTGATAAATTCATTTAAGGGGACTTTTGGGGGAGGGGGGTTATGTTTTTCATTAAAATGCTATCACAGTTGATTATACAATTCTGTCATCCAAATTGAAATAACTAGAAATTAATATATGACCCAAATTCCGAGTTTCAAGGAAATTAGTAAACCGGACAGTTTTACTGGACAGTGTTTTCACTTTTCGACGAATTTCATTAAATTGAAATTTCAGTAAGAGAAAGTTGTGTGAGTGTTTCACACCAGATTTTTTTCATTTATTATTACTTCTCATCTCTTTAAACATACACACAAGCCCTTTACAAAACCGCTCACGCCACAAGCTACTTCACAAACATAATCACACCAATTACATTTCAATATATACAATTGCCCTAGTTGACAAGGGATCCTATTTAGAACAGTTTATACAGCAGTTATAACGCATCAGCAACCAACTACTACCCTTTTCCACAATCACACTAAATCTCTAATTTCTATTTACGTGTAAATTTCTGGCGGTTTTTTTTTGTCTCATTTTAATTATACAGTGTTCATCATTCATTCTACCTTATTTCTCAAAGACCTTTCCTCCCTAATTTCACTCCTTCTGAAACCGATTATCATATTATTTTCCATGTGTATCATTAACAGGGGTTTTGACGTAACCCCATATCTAGTATGTTAAGCATTATAGGGTCAGTTTGAAAGTGGTTACTTTAAAGCCAAAACATTTCTTACAATTATTATTGTGGTTGTGATTGGGTCCGCCTAGCTGGAAAGCATTAGAGATATGTTCCTTGTTAGCCTGCTTCTTTTTGTGGTCTTTTTGTAAATATTGTTATTTTTATGAAATTTGTAATAAGTTGCCTTAAGAGAAAATCAAGCTAGTTTTTCAAACTACAATGTTTTTTACTTAAATTTTAATTTAATGAGAATTGGGAATAATTTCACTGAATATATTATGTAGTTGCAACTTATATTATCGTACTATTACTACCTTCAAGAAATAAATATAGCACAACTTTATAAGCACATCATAAAAGAAAGGTTTAAATTGTTTGGATATTACAAAACAAAACGCACAAAATGTTGCGGACAATTCCATTTATCCCTTTGCAATGTTAGAACTCTCATGAGGTTGGTAATATGTCGTAGAAGGCGGCAATGGTGAATCGTTTAATGAAAGTAATAGGTTTTAGTCACACAAACATACACACATACAAAATAGAATCTCACTGTTAATACATACACACTGACTTACAAACACTAACACATATATCTTTTCACTACAATAACACGTATTCACATTACTTTACTGTACTGGTGGTTCCTGTTAGGTACCTGGTTAACCACAGTCACCCTTGCACCTAACAACAAAGTTTATATGTGAACAAGGGACGCCATCTAAACTGTTCTATATATATATATATGTATAATACTGTTTTCATTATAAATATGTATATATATTGAACATCTTTTATTTATATATAACAAAGTATTTTACCTCTTTTCCATCATTAACATAATATTATTTAAATTATATATATGTATATATACGTTTTAACAACAAACTGCTTGTAATCTCTTTGCAGATCCAAGTAACTCTAATGGAATAAGCAGTTCTCTTTGAAGATATCCACCACACAACATTGATAAATTTATGTGGCCAGTGCCCATACGCTTTAGTACTGTTTTCTCATAAAGCGCTCATCAACATGCATTACCTCTTCCTTCAAGTTTGCCTATACTTTACCTACGAATGGGTTATAATTCTGAAGAACCAAACTTCCTTCAAAAAACTACGTCTAGCTTCCTCCAAGTCCTACCACAAAAAATTATATGTCAACTTAGTAATCTGAGAGTTTAAGCCAGTTTAAACCCTTATGTTTGAAGATGTGAAGGAAACCAGTCAGTTTAGAAACTGAGCATTCAACAAGAGCTTATTAACTTTATCGCATAATCTAAATTTATACCTCTCAAACAAATACAACACTAGAATCTCTGCTAAAAATCCCCCTCTTATAGGCCAAACAGTTCTCCTCATCAAGCAAGTCACTGCTAGGAATAATGTCACTGTCAAGCGATTGTTATAATAAACAAGAGTTTCAAACAGTTTCACCATTCTTCAAGCTAACTACCCAACGCAATTATTCTATATCTCTAAAATCATGACTTATAGTCGAAGGTCATTTCTTTCTATATACTCTTTTTCCTCACAAAATAGGTATATTAAATTTTAATATACCGTAAAAAAATCTGCAAATAATGCGTTTATGCTCAATTAATTGCAACACTAATCATTTACAGCTAATCCAATCATTACATAACCAAAGTTTTATGGCATTTAATACATATACGAATATACTAAATACACTAAGGTAATTGAGAGAGGCCAATTAAAGTTTTTATAATTATTGTTGCACCTCCCGAGAAACACGCCCGATTCATACGTTAGGGTTGAATGCGGTAGGATACATACAGAGTTCCAAATATTTAAAAGAATGCTGAATTGGTGGTCTGTCTTACTTGAGATGCCGGAGGACCGTATTCCAAAAGCGTGTTATCTGAGATGGATGGAATTAAGTGACTCTTACGACATGCCTTATAACTGGATACTTGCGCTTAAGGGGTATTTGGTCTCTATTGGTGCGGAGGAAGTTTGGTTTTCACAGAATACTCAGGTAGTAAAAGAGAATTCCCAAGGCTTGCTGGATTCATTTAAAAATAATTTATTTTCAAGAGATATAGAGCTCATCTTGGATAGCCGTTATAACTTGTTGTATATAAATATGAGTAGTCTTTCAATGGAAAAAGAATTTTACCTGTCTTGCAATGTTCATATCTCTAAATTAAGACTTATAGCCCAATTAAGGTTGTCTTATAAAAAGAAATGTACCATTTTTATAGATAAGAGGAAGTATGAATTTAATGTTGACCGAATGTGCAAGCTTTGCTCTGTAAATAAACCTGATAGTATCGCTCACTGTATTATTAACTGTCCTGCCTTTTTTTCCTACAGAACAAAATTCTTCAATAAACACAACTTACCCCTAGGTAAAATAGTGATGAGATATTAACTAATTTACTGAAGTTCACTGAGCCAAGCCATATCAGTAAACTAAATGAAATCTTCATTTTTTGTGTAAATATATTTAAAGTAAGAAATATTTTAAGTTAATTTTTTTGAATCTTATTATTTTAAAAGAGCCGAGCTTTAATTTATTCTCATTTTGTACAGTTATTTCATTTATGTATATGTTTGTAATTTTTTCTTCGTTTTTACTGTTTTTATTTTTTTTTTGTTTTAAGTGATCTTTTAGTTGTATATATATATATATATATTTTTTTTTTTTCTATATATTAAGCAATCTCTTTATTTTGTATTATCTGTATGGAGGTCAGGACAACTCACTCTCTGTATACCTTTGAGGTTGTAACAGAAAATAAATAAATAAATATATAATTACTTTTTACTTTCTATTACTCCTAGTAAGAGGAAGTATTGTACGAATCGCTGAGTGTCAAATTTTCGATATTCGAGTTTTTCACGGAAATACCGTTTTGAAGGTCCCTGAGTCCAAAAAAGTGGATTTCTAGCAAATGGTGTGTGTGTGGTGTGTGTGTTCAGTGTGATGGTGTCTTTTGTCCGTGTGTGTGCTGTGTGGTGTGTGTGTGTGTAGTATGTATGTGAAACAGCTAGCTCAAAAATGAAAAAACCGTAGAAAGTAAAATTGAATATTCCCTTTAGGGCATCACGTGGGATCTGACTGTACGTTATCTGTCAAAATTCCTCCACCGGAAGTACCATTTTACTAATTGGATTTTTTACTTTTTTGCGATTTTCAAAAATGAAAAATGGCTCCGACGATTTTCTTTAAACTTAGTACTTCAACCACACATACAAAGAGCTACAACTTTTATATGAAACATTTCTCCAGGAAAATGCATTTAAGGGGGACTTTTGGGGGAGAGGTGGGGTTAAGTTTTCATCTAAAGTGCTATCCTAGTTGATTATACAATTCTATCATCCAAACATAATTAGTTAGAAATAAATGGATGGCTGAAATTCCAAGTTTCAAGAAAATTAGTAAACCGGAAGTGCGCTTTTACTGAACAGTTTTTTCAGTTTTCGACGAATTTCATTAAATTTGGTACACAAACTATAAAATTTGTCAATATCATTTTGAGAACTGGAGTAAGAGAAAGTTGTGTGAGTGTTTCACACCAGATTTTTTTTATTTGTAACACGAAAGTGAAATAAATTTGAAATTATATAATTTGAAAAATTATAATGACCAAAAGAGAACATAAAAAGCACCATGCCTGAAATAATAATAAAAAAAAAAAAATCTTAAAAGAAAAATAAACTCATGCGATAATATTAACAAAAGATCTCTATTATCTTGATTCTATTATAAAATAATAAACTAATCTAATATAATTAATAATTATAATTAATATAATTTAATTAATAATTATAATTTATATAATTTAATTAATAATTATAATTTATATAGTATAATAAATTGATTCTATTATAAAATAATACAACTTAATATAATTAATGATAAATTGCTATTTATCATAGTTGATTAAGACTTCCTATGATACGTTAGCGTTTGAATTTTGTAATGGCATTCAGTTAGAAAAAAATTATTCCCTGAAAATTTTATATGCGAGGCATAATATGTTCGGGATTCTTCAAAACGTTTTTCATTACACCAGTGCAATTACAATAAGCGTAAATACATTTTTACTTCATATTTGACTAATTTTGCTACTTGACACTCTAGATTGACTTATCACACCTTTTTTTCGAAAAATAATAATATATTTGTACTTGAATTATGATGGGAAAAATGCTATGAAAAATGAATTAACTTATTAAATAGATCTGTGTGTTAGTTTATGTTTTTACTATTTAATTCTTTTTATGAAATCTGTGAAATTTTATCAATGTAAGTAATATTTATGTTTGGCCGTTGTTAATTAAACAAGCTAAAAAAATTAATTGGCTGGGGTCAAAGAAGAAAATTTTTATTTTTTAAAAAAGTTTATTCGACGTTTCGGATACCTTTGGTGTCCTTCCTCAGGAACTGTTAAGGAAGAATGGGGAGTTAAATGTTTAATAAGGTTATTATTTATTATAATATTGTACTTGAATTATGATGGGAAAAATGCTATCAAAAATAATTAACTTATTAAATAGACAATAAATGTTAGGTTTATATTATAAATAGATCTGTGAGACTTATGTGTTCAGGATTCTTCAAAACGTTTTTCATTACATCAGTGCAATTACATTAAGTTCATAGTTATGTTATATTATGTATTGTAATAAACAATAAACTCCTCAAACATTTAACTTTTCATTCTTCCTTAACAGTTCCTGAGGAAGGACACCGAAGGTGTCCGAAATGCCGAATAAACTTTTCTAAAAGACAAAAAATTTCTTCTTTGGCCCTAACCAACTAATTTTTTAGCTTGTATATGAAATTTTATGTCGTTTCTTTGTACTCCCCTATCGACATCTCATGTCTTCTAAGGGGCCGTGGCCTCTCACTTCGAGAAATTCCCTTCTAAAGAGTGGAAGAGAGCTGTCTTCCTCAAAGACCTTTCATTTAGTCTGATTACCAGGTCAAATGGAAATATCAGGGAATGAAGCATTGGAAAGGTTGGCCAAAATAGATATTTCAGTCTCTTTCATTGGTATCTCTTTCAATGGTTTATCTTTTGACATACGTTTGTCTAGCTTCCATGCATGGGCTGCTTGGCAGTATTCATCCTTAATAGATGTGCTTAGTTATTGTTGGCAGGAATATTAATGTTGCTTACTAGACAATTGTGATTTAAGGAGATTTATGACAGATCTGTTTCGTAGATTTTTTTTTGGATACAGAGGAAGAATTATACTTTTGCAGGGAGTAGGGTATTTTATGAAAGAGTTTAAGGTTTTGTTCGGATTACTGTGAATCTTAGGTGGATTGTGTCCGCACACTTTGAAATAGATCCGCTGGTTGTTTTGCCAAAGACATTTGCTTTATATAGCACAGGTCTTGGCCCTTTCATTCACACAAATAATAAGGAGTAATAGAATATCGATTCACTCATTTTCCATAAAATTGAAAAAATTGAAAAAAAAAACCTCCAATACTGAATAGATTGATGCCTGAGCTGAGTTTATACATGTATATACTGTTTACTGACGTTGACCTAAAACTTTATCGCCCGGTCTCTAGTAGAACCCAAATGAAATGTATTTTATATGAGTTGTGCTGAAAAACCTGAAATAGAAATAAATTACCAACTTCAGAAACCACTTTTTCGTGCGCAGGGGACCTAAAATCATGTATTTCCAAAGAAAGCAGTAAACACTCATTTTTGAAAATCTGAAAACTATTTCCATGCTTCCTCTTATACCAGTAATAGCTCATAATAAAGTATAATGCTAATGCAGTTTTGACAGTGTATCTGTTTATCCTTTGTATAGACATAACGAGATCCATGTTTTGCAATGAATTTAAAAAAATTTGAAAACATATGTTTTCATAAAAAACTGACACTTCCTCTTTCTACTGTAAGCGATTCAAATTGTTATAAAGTTATTGCTATTTAAATAAGTTACAAGCAATTTTTTCAAAAAATAAAATAATTATTTGTTATTAATGGTGAAAATACTGATATAGTCCGTATATTAAATAGTTTTAAGAGTTCCAAATAATTTATGATATAAATCCTGTCATATGCAATTGTTTTTGAGATCATTAAACTTTTGAAAAATTGCTACATAATATCGGAAAAATTGAATCAAGTTAATGCCAATTGATTGATGGTTCAGTGAATGTATATATTTTTGGTATTATTGTGGTGGCTGTACGATACCTGGATAAGAGTTTCTAGCAATTTGAATATAAAATATGAAATATTATTTTATCTTCAATTTTGTTATAGTTATCGCAGATTTTAAACATTATAATGCTGTATATAGTTTATATCATGATTAGATAACAGAAGTTTTGGGATGTAAAGCGTTGACACTATTAAACTTTAAAAACTCAACATCTATTGTTGTAAAATCATGGGTTAAAGTCCTGCTAATTGGCATTGTAGATTTTAATGGAAAACGATCAGATGTGAATAACTGATAAATTTGTATTTTTCAGTCTTGGGTAGTAACTGTTTTATATATACCCGAATAATAATTATAATAACCCGAATCAAGCAGAAGACGTAGATAAAGAAAAGAAAAGCATCTACGAGAAGTGCATCCCTTTCTTGAAAGAAAAGTTCCGAGAGGGATTTTACTGTAAAAGGGCTGTGGTTTGGAGCCCGTGGAACAATCCCCGATTCACCGGAAAATACTTGGAGGAGATTGGAATGAAAGCAAGGGAACAATCGCTCCTAACGGAAAATATAATACTGGATTCGCTAGGTATTATCCAGCACCATGTATATGGGACTTAACGTCCAGCTCGCCTCCTCTCTACCTTCCAAAAGATATTGACTATCCTATCTGTCTGGATGTGTTTTTGTAGTTTTTATGGACAAAGACTAACTAGTCATACTTTTATTGGACATGGATATGTACAAACACATGTTCTATCTTTTTTGTTTTGTGATATTTTGTTAATCATGTAACCGACAAAGTGTTTATTCATTGCTATTTTAATCTGTTTTTATCAGCAAGGTACCTGTTATTGCACAGATTTTATTTATGATCATTGATTATTAAGGACCATTGACGGTGATATATAATTACATATCTATCAAGATTGATCGGTATGCTGTGTTTCCAGCAACCTAACTAAGTTGAGGCAGCATCATTTATTTATATTTGTACTTGTAAATATTTATAAATAAATTGTTTCTCTCTCAGGCGGTCACAACTGAAAGCGACCTTAAACAATATACCTTTATTTTCTTTTTCTTCTCTTATGGAAGTAAATCCATCATGATCTGCGCTGCCCAAATAATTGCTGCTTTCGTAAAAAAAGGATACTTGCCGAATGGAACCATCTGCAATGTCAGAAAGATCCTAGCAATGCATAAAATGTGTTCCGGCCATCGGTTGGTCCGAATTGCATAGGGACCAATTAGGAGTCTCGACAATGCCAATTCCATGGAGATATTTTTGTTGATATTGAGGCGGTATTTGGCGACCATAGATTTTGCTCGGCAGGTATGGAGGCTATTCTGCTAATCAATAGACTATTATTCCATCTTGTATCTTCAGCCGCATCTTTCATGATGCTGCTGGTAAGCTGATATTACCTTCCCCTTAATCAAGGCGATGACCGCGTCGAAACCCACTGGCAGATTAGGCTGGGGCAAGGATACATATCCTTGCTTTTCCAACTTGTCCGCTTTTTCATTGCCAGCAATCTCGCAGTGCCTGGGAATCCATTCTTAAATCCCTTCGCAGCAACATTTAGTACATATATACACTTCACTCGCTAAAAACATTTTGTTTGTCCTCAGTATTTTCGGTGAAAAGTCCACTTCGAAAATTTGACGAAATCGTTACACTTTCTTTTACTACAAATAAGTAGTAAAAGGTAAAAGTAAGTAAACATTAAAAACATCAAATCAATTTTTGAAATATGATCTGCTATCAACATTTCATAACCATTGCTACATACAATGCACATTACTGGTGCTACAGCCCATTGAGAGCCCAGGTCTCCGCCAAGAATATTTGCCAACCCTCTCTCTCCTGCACCTTAGATCTAATTGAGCACCAAGTGATCTAGCGTCCTTGTCAACATGGTTGATCCAACTGTTTTTTTGGTGTTCCTACCCGTCTTTTCATGATATGATTGTAAATTACCAACTTCTTCCTCCCGCATCCTGCCAACATTCCCCGCCCACCAAAGTCTATTAATTTTAATAATCTTGATTACGGGAGCTTCACCAGAGAACGTGTACAAGATTCTCCTGTCTTATTTGCCAAATTCCTTAATAGGTCCACAAATTTTTCTCTACATTCTCCAGCCGCTGCTTACTCTTCTTATTAAGGACTTAGTTTTCTGGCGCGTACGTTAACACTGGCCTTATTAACGTCTTATAAAGCAGCTCTTTGGTATCTTTAGCGATCAACTTACTTTTAAAGTTTGGTAACAGTCAATAATAGCTTCTCTAGCAGCTAGTATTCGCCGATCTACTTCCATACTTACATTATGAGAAGAGTTAACGAAGTATCCTATCTCAATCACTAGTTGTGTATTATTTCTACAGGTACCTACGGACATATGTATTTCGTTTTGGCTACATTAACGATAAGACCCATTTTTTTGGCAGTTTTTTCAATTTTCTTGAAATCGCTCTGCAAATCTCTTTTATTCTATTAATTATAAAAATGCCATCGGCATATGCCAATACCTATGAATGATATTCCCGTTAACAACTGTACCATATTCTCTTATCGCTTTTGCTAAAGCTATGTTAAAGAGAAAGACAAGAATTGCATCACCTTATTACAATCCATTTACTGACCTAAAAGATTCTGGTAGTTCATACTGCTACCATAACTACAGCTGCTGAGACTAATAATCTTTCACCAATGAATCTTTATAGTAAAAGAGTAATCATAGTTACTACGACACCTAATGTTTCTGCTCGCAGATGAGATCTGGAAATGGATCTTATGCTCTAAATTGGATCAAGAAATAATATCACACAAATTGTGCTTCTGATGCCAAACATAATGCCATGTCTGCAGACCGGGAAAAATAACATGTTTACAGTATCCAGAAAATCTTTGATTGGTTCTGCATCCAAATCACAAATTGGGAATTGGAAGCAAAAAATCACAAGTTACTTACCAAAACATAAAAATATTGAATCTGCACTCAATAGAAAAGATATCTGTACGGTGTGCCTTGCGAATGTAAATTTCTGAATGTGGGACACACTAAGAAATATTTAAAAAATTGGAATAAATCAGAGTAGGCTTACCTTAAGTCCGAATAGCCCAGTTGACTGACACTGCATTAGCAAATCATTTTAGAAACACAAAACACATTGAATCGTTTGACAACAGGTTTGACTTAAATTATGAAAAAAACCTTAATAAAAAATGAATTATAGAAATTATATACAATCACTCAAAATTAAACGTTTGTATTAACGATACAAGTGAATGTACACAGATCAAAATCTTTGTCAGCAATCGTAATTTTTTATAATCATATTAATAACACAAATTACCTTCATACTTATATCTAGCTACTTAAAACAAATTGTTTGTAATCGTAGCAACGCATTAGTGCTAATAGCTTCTTACCACTTACCTTATATAATAAATAAAAACAAAAAAAAATTGCCCCACATTTACAAAAATAGAAATACAAAATAAATAATAAAAAAATATATAAAGAAATATAAATTACTAAAATATGGCGCTCACAATAATTATTACAAATCATATAATATAATATCACTGCCATCAAATGAAAGGCCATATGAAATTTATATACGTGATTCTCTTCAGTAGACCCACCATTTTTCTAGCGTTCACGTGGTGATACTCAAATTATAATAAGTTCCACAATAATCACTAAATATATTTTGATATAAAACATTTAAACAGCTTCTAATAAAAAATATATTTGCAAGCCTGAATAAAAAATCGATGTTTTACGAAATTTCATAATTTTAATATTTAAAAAATTCTTCTATGGACGTGGGACATCTATCTTCTAAAACACGTGGTATTAATCCGTAACTACTCGTAATAAACGCCAAAATATTTAGCTATTCGGATCCACAGTCCATTAAAATACGACCACAATGATAGGTTTGTTCGTGCAGCAGTCCTATTACGTCAGGAGCATGCGCACATCGAGTATGCTGTTCGTGCAGCAATTTCACAAACTCAAACGGTTTCCAACTCTGAGTAATTTATTCGTACTTTTTCTCAAATCGTCAGCAAACCGTTTGGAAACTATCATAGCAGTCAGAACTCAAAGCGCCAACCGATTTCAAACTAACAGTACGACTAGGGCTGCCAGGTGGAAAATGTAAATATATATGATTAAGATTTCAAAAATATATCATTTAGGAAAGAAATATACCACATTTTTTTGAAACATTATTAAATAATAACCAACTTAAATCTTTTAAAATTTGTTAATTTGTAATAAAAATAAATGCACATACAGCTGCGGCCTTAAAATCTTAGACGTCAATCTCATCTGATTACCAGTTGGTGTAGAGCATCCCTTAAGTATTTGTAACCTTTTTCATTTTTGACACTTGGCGAGAGCGGAACCGGCGGAATGCGTTGGCGCAAGCTATGCGCGCACCATAAACGAGACTGCTATCAACTAATCAGCATTCACTACTTGTTCACTGATGACTGTGTGGCGCGAGATGAGCGAGAAGCGAGATTATTGTTATCATTGCAGTGATCGGATAAATATATCATTTTTAGACGTATATTTAATATCATATACCAATAAGAAGAAAATATATGCGCAAAGCAGTTTTAACGCAATAAATTATTTATTGTTTTGCATCTGCAACTGTCTTGGCCAATATTCCTTTCTTTTTTTTTTTGGACTTAACCTGTCTTTGTGGATATAACCACTTAAAACGATTTGCTGTTCTTTACTATCTCAGACTGCCCTTTAAAAGTATGCGAATAGACATCTCGTACATTTATTTGCCGTACTCAATGTCTAGGAATTTATTTGCTATATCCTAATCATTTTGAATGAAACTGATTTCATATAGTTGTATGCGCTAATTTATTGTAGATTTGTGAGCTATTTTATTATACATTATTTTTTCCTGAGCTTTATAACTATCACAGTACAATGCTTATCACAAAGCGTTCTTGCAAGTCAAGTTCCTACAGTTTCAAACTGGGGATGGTGGAGCAAGCGCAGTGAAACCAGTTAGGGATTATCACAAACTCGCTAGACGAGCAAACTTATTAACAGTACATTTCTTTGCTAATTTTCATTGTTGATGAATATAAGAAATGGAAGTGGCTAATTGTCAGATGGCGTCCTCGTGATTTGAAACCTTATTGGTTTGTTCGTGCAACGAGTTTGTGATAGTTCTGGACAGTTTGCAAACTGTGTTTCACAGCGCATGCTCCGCCATGCCTAGTTTGAAACTGTTGGAAACTTAACCTGCAAGAACGCCTTGTGAAAAGAATCTGAATTATAAAGCATTCAGGAAAAAATAATTATTTATTTAATTATTATTAATTTAGTTGTTAGCTCTAAATCTGTAATAAATTGGCTCATACATCTGTAAGAAATTAGTTTCATTAAAAATGGTTAGGTTGTAGCAAATAAATAACT
>JAAEAF010011816.1:0-27123 GCA_011037195.1 Triatoma infestans | reverse complement strand
AGCCTACCAAATCCTGCTCTTGGTACAGTTCTCTTAACTCCTCATTTTTCCTTATCCTGTACCTATCACCCTCCTTTACTGGGCCAAAGATTTTTCGGAGGATCTTTCTTTCCCAAGCGTTCAGCATTCTTTCATCTGTTTTGGTGAGCACCCATGTCTCACTGGCGTATGTGACAGTAGGCCTTAATATGGTTTTGTACACTGTCAATTTCGCCTCTCTGGACAGCTCTTTAAAACTGACCACTCTTCTCAGCGCCCAGAAACACCTACTGGTTATTCTTCCTTTTACCTCTTCACGCACATCATTTTTTTCAGTGAGAACGGCTCTCAGATATTTGAAAGTTTTAACCCTTTTAAACTCGTAGGGTGTGCATATGGTTGCTTCATCATGTGCCAGGTTTTTCCGAGTACTAATCATATACTTTGTTTTACCCTCATTAATCCTTAGGCCTAGCTTCTTTGCTGCAGTTTCGAACTCCTCAAAAGAGCCCACTAAAGCTGCTTTTGTCTTCCCGGTTAAGACGACATCATCAGCATACGCCAGGTGCTGGCTTAACCTGTTATAGATAGTGCCATTGGGGATGGTCCTAATAGACCTGATGGCTTCTCCAGGGCTAGATTGAAAAGTACGGGAGAGAGAGGGTCCCCCTGCCTCAATCACCTATTTAACGGGAAAGGTTCCGAGATTGCGCCTTGCACTTTTACACATCCTTTGGAATGTGCTAGTGTCATTGCAGTGAGCCTAACTAGTTTTGCCGGTATTCCAAACGCTATCATACATTGCAGCAGCTCATCACGGTCCAGGCTATCATAAGCCTGCTGGAAGTCGATAAACAGGTGATGAAGGGTAACATCATATTCATATGTTTTTTCCAACATAACCCTCATGGAAAAGATATGATCCGTGGTAGATCTGCCCTTTCTTAAACCCACTCTGATAATCACCAATTATCCTTTCTGCCCATTTATCCAACCTATTTACCAAGAGAGCTGAGAAGACGTTATATAATGTGTTTAAAGGAGATATCCCCCGGTAATTGTGACAGTCAAGGTCGCGAGTTAAAGAAAAAAAAAAAATATTGAAAAACTGTCTAGACGGTTATATATTTTAGTGACCTTTTTTTTACAAAAAAAGAAAAAAAAAGAAAAAATGAAATAAATTTCTCATTATTGGACATATCCAATCTAGTGATAAATATAACAATAAAACTTGCAGTAAGTGAAAGTTGAAACTTACACCAGATTTTTATTATGTAAAAATTAATAAAATTAATCAGAAAAAAATTATTGAAAAGATTAAGGTAAAAAATCAACAAAAAGTTGTTAATAGGGGAACCAAAAAAATAAAATGCCAGATGTAGTAGACTGGTTGGATACAGTCACGCGTTAAGAATTTATCTCTTTTACAGAAGCGAGCGACACTATAATTTATACTTCTTTTTTGCACAAGCACATAGGTACATACACGTAGTAAAAACGCTTCAAAGGAAACTAGTTTTTAGACATGTTTTATTAAAAATAGACTTATTTCATATCCTTTTTAACACGTTTCAATGTACTATTTTTTCTTTTCTTTTCTTTTAATTATTAATAGTTGACGGATTATATTATTTTTAATGAAAATTATAATATCGTAGTCTTCACACGGTGGTCTAGTGGCTAGACGCACTTGCCTTTCATACGAGAATTCAGGGTTTGATTCCCGTGAGGGGCAAAGACGGTATTGACACAGCATCGTGAGAAAATGGGAAGCTACAGCTAGTAGCGCCCTAGGTAGTGAAGGTCAGAATTAAAAGGCAGAGAACTGCAGCGTGCCCCAATATATCCGCCATCTTGCCAGCCTCGGTCCTTTATCGACTGCAGCGCGTGTTTTTTTTTTTTCATGATATCGTGAAATTGAATTCAGTATTGTGAATGTATAAATAATAGCCGTAATTCTTATTCTTCTTACCCGGAAATGATCGTATTCCAATAAAAAAAAAAATCCATTTTCTTTATTACTTTTTATGAATATTTTATTAATGTTCAAAAATATAGCTCATTGTGATTGACTGTTGTAACTATCTTTCTGCCAGCTTTTGGATTTTTCTTTGTAATCAAAATCTCCTGCACTCTAGTTTGCAGGACCGAAAAGTGTGCCATAGACCGAAACAAAATGGTAGTCAGATGGAACTAAGTCTGAACAGTCAGGAGTGGATGTAATTAAAAAGTGCAATGCCATCATTTGTTTCTTTAGTCTGACATAAGGTGTGCGGCAGGAGCGTTAACTTGGTGGAACAAAACTTATTTACGATTGACCTAAGCTGGTTCAATTTTTTTTAAATAGAATTTCACTGGTTGTTGGTAAGTCCGGAATTCATGGTAAGTCCATCGGGAACGAATTACTCCATAATAATTCAGAAACGTACAATATCTCCTTTTTCTCAAATTACTCTCTAGCATAAACCGGAAATGCTGTTTGACTGGGGTCAACCATTGACCAACTGTCAAAAAGTCACTTTTCATCATGTGTCGTGCTGAAGTCGTGGCGTTACAACTCTGCGCTAGGGAGATTATAAGGTAAGGCATAGTGGGTAGAAGAGTGGCCATATACTCCGATAGTCAGGTAGCCCTGAAGGCACTTTCCTCACACCAAATAGTCTCCAGACTGGTGTGAGATAGCCTATTTATTTGCCCTAACCGAGGTGGGTACTCGGAACAAATTGACGCTCGCCTGGGTGCAGGGACATGCGGAGTTTCTGGGCAATGAAAGGGCGGATGCCCTAGCGAGGGAGGGTTTGCAGGATACCTTTATAGGCCCCGAACCTTTCTGCAGCTTGTCCAGGAGCCTTATTCAAACTTCCATCAAAGGTTGGATAGAAGAACAGCGTCTGCTTTGGTGGGAGAGAACACTAGGACAGAGGCAGGCAAAGCTCTTTATCAAGAGACATTTGCCTAAATATACCAGAGATCTACTGAGCCATACCCGAAGGGATATAAGGCTAATTGTGGGACTACTAACAGGGCATTATAGGCTGAACACACACATGCACCATCTACAACTTGCAGATAGTGCGGTATGCTGATTCTGCAAGGCAGATGGAGAAACCCCTGCGCACATCCTTTATGAGTGCGCCGGCCTGGCGAGGACAAGGTTTCTTCAATTGGGGACAGGTAATTCCGAAGCTATGAGCTTCATGACGGAGCCGCTCTCAGCTTTGCTAGGACTGATTAGGAGGACAAAGCTGAGGGTTGTGCTATAATTTAAGGGAATCCACAATAAACCTCGTCTAGTAGGTCGCAGTGGAATGAGGCTCCCCCCCCCCCCAGTTTCTAATCTAATCTAAGAGAAGACTGAAATATATTTCCTGAAGGAGTAAATTCATGTTGCGCCATCCTACATACCTTTTTACCTTATTCCATATATAATGGAAATGAGAAGGAGAGGGAATTAAGAGAATGGATTTTAGAGAAATAAAGTAGAATTTATGCTGAAGACTTTATAATGAATAAAACATTAAACTGCAAGGACTTTACTATATCACGAAGAAGTTTTGTAGCGAGGAATATATAAAGAGACAGACTGGCTTATTGATGAGAAGGTAGTAGAAAGTTGCTGACTGGTTAATGATTGGTCGTAAGCTGTTCTGAACTGTTTATTCTATGCTGTCGTTCTGTTTATATGAATTGAAATGTTCCTTCCTAGTCTGGCCTAGATGGGCAGTAATTAACTTTCTTTTTTTTCTATTTTTGTGTTTCTCCGCTCTTCGGATCCTATGGATCTTTAATGATTTGGATTCCATTATACATAGTATGGAGATAACAGTGAGCTGTAGGGGCTCATAGGAAGAAAAAATCTAAGGAATAGGTGGACTCGAACCCGGGTCTTCCGCGTGAGAGTCCAGTGCACTAACCACTGAGCTAATACCTTTCCTCAAGGGACGAATCTTAAGACGAATAGTCTTTTTCCTAAAAAAAAATTCACGATTGAACTATTTGAAGAAAATATTGAATCAAAATATGTATATAAATACTATGTTGAGCTAAATATGTATTAATATGATATAATGTTTATAAAGATCAAGACGTACGTGGATAGGTTTTATACTCCATAGAAAGATGGTTTAAACCTTCTTTTTATTTTTTGGCACCTATTATTTCATTTTTTACAGGTAATTTTACATTAAAATTACAAAACAGGGGGAAAAATATTTCGCATGAATTCTCTTTATTAATATATGTATTCTTTTTTTACAGCATATTCCTTAAAACAATGTGTTAACAATGTGTTTTAGCAAGTTTTGTGTTACTTCTTTAAAGTATTTATATCCACAGCTTAGTTATTCACGTCAGTACTTGGTAGAAAACTTTGTAGTTAAGTATCTACTTTGAAAAACATCCATTCATTTCATTGTTTTTAAGTTTCAAAATGTATTTGCCAAAGTAGATGTGACACTTTTCATTAAGAAGTTTTCTAATTTTAATAATTTTGTACTTTTTCATCGAATAAATCATCTTATGATAGAACTATATATTTTATTTATTGAAGTTGCACTTTAGAGGAACGTTTAATACGTTGCAACATCCTCAGCAATCTAGCAAGTGGATAAGGTTTGTAGAAATGTAGTAATCATTGATGTTTAAAGAAAATGGTTTATATAGGTTCATTTTCGAGGAAATTGCAAAAAACTAAACAAAACAAAACAAAAAATAATCAGTAAATTCCCAATTTGCGATTTAGTCTTAAATTTCGTGACAGAATCTTATTTGTACCCAATCGCACATCAAGTTTGAACTTCTGGAATTAGTTTAGTTTTAAGACATTTTGCACTTAACAGTGGCAATTAGAGGGGGGTCGTGTGAATACCAACCAGTTTAAATTGTACCACCACCTCCTAACACAAAGGATGTTCATCTACAATCCATCAACCGGAAGTGCGACATTACTGAATTTTCTTTTTTTATCAGATTTTCGCAGTTTTCTTGAAAACTGCTCTAATGATTTTCTTCAAACTTCGTGTGCGGCCTAAACTTTTGATTTTTTTACTTTCTCTTTGTCCTAGTAAGAGGAAGTATTGTAATCGTGTCAAATTTTCGATATCGAGTTTTCACCGGAAATATCCGTTTTGACGACCCTTGAGCCCAAAACAGTGGTTTCTAGCAAATGATCTGTGTGTGTGTGTGTGTGTGTGCATGTATGTGAACAGCATAGCTCAAAAACGAAAAACCGTAGATAGTTGAAACTTGATAATCCGTTTAGGTATCACCATGGGAACTAACAGTACGTTATTTGACAAAATTCCTCAACCGGAAGTACCACTTTACTAGTTGTATTTTTTACTTTTTTGCAATTTTCTCAAAAATGGCTCAGACAATTTTCTTCAAAGTTCATATACTAACTACACATACAAAGAGCTACAACTTTTATTTAAAACATTTCTCTGGAAAAATTCATTTAAGGGCCAGTTTTGTGGGAGAGGTAGGGTTAGGTTTTTTATCTAAAATGTTATTTCAGTTTACTAAACAATTCTATAATCTAAAAAATGTTAATTAGAACTAAATATGTTGTTGAAATTCCGAGTTTGAAAAAAGGCTGATGACCGGAAGTGCGTTTACCATTTTAGTAAATAACACTTTTTTGCGATTTCCTCAAAAATGGCTCCAACGATTTTCTTGAAACCTCATACATAAACTAAACACACAATGATCTACAACTTTTATTTAAAACATTTCTCTGGGAAAATTCATTTAAGGGTTCTTTTGGAAGAGGGGTGGGATTGCGTTTTTTTCTCTAAATTGCTATTTATAGTTAATTATACAATTCTATCATCCCTAACAAAATTAATTAGAAATAAATAGATGGCCAAAATTGCCGAGTTTCAAGAAAAAATTAGAAAACGGAAGTGCGCTTTTACTGAACAGTTTTTTTTTGTTTTTTTTCTAGTTTTCGACGAATTTCATTAAATTTGGTACACAAACTATAATAAAATTTGTCAATTATTATTTTGTGAACTGGAGTAAGAGAAAGTTGTGCGTGTGATTAACACCAGAAATTTTTTTTTTTTTTTTTTTTTACAACGAACAATACACAGCGTTATGCTTTCCTCTAAAGTGACACTTCAATACAATATCTATGGTTTTTACCCCCAAGTAAATATTAACCGGAAGTGTTATTTCACAAAGTAGCTTTTTTGAGTTTTTTTTTTTGGAATTTCCTCAAAAACGTCTATAACGATTTCCTTTAAACTTGTTATGCTAACTGTACAGATAAAAAAAACCCACTTTAATTTGAAACAATTAAAAAAACAAAAATTATTTTGGTTAGTTTTGGCGGATTTGTGCCTTTAAATTTTAATTGTTAAATGTAGCAGTGTTTTTGGTGCCACAATATAATCATCACTTTTCTACCTGCATGTAAAGTTGCACTTGGGGGTTAACCGATTTTTTTTTCAAATTTGGAATCAATTCAATGTATATTAAAAGTGATACAATAATATATTATACTGGTTCCCGTCCAGAAATCCCCCCAAAAAATCTTTTTTACCGGGAATAAGTTTCAAATAAAAGTGAAAAAAAAAATAATAAATACAGCAAAACCGCATTAACAGTGAATGAATTTAGCCCGAAAACTTCGTGTCTGATGCAATAGTAATCTAGTATCTAAACGGAATAACAAGTTTGAGCTCCTTGCAATTTTTCATATTTGAAATATTTTGTTAACACAAACATACACACATACAGATCCTTTGCTAAAAACTTTTTTCTTAGCTCATAAAAACTCAGGGATGCTGATATATTTATTTCCGGTGGAAACTCAATTTCGAAAATTTAACAAGATCGCAAGACTTCCTCTCTCAGCAAGAGGAAGTTTTTTGAAGATGTGAGGGGGGACGCCTGCAAGTCCTGGGCAGAGAGATAAATGCTCCCCTGTCATTTCAACGTTTAAGTGGCATACGGGTAGAGAGGGGAGGCCCTGCGACTCCTATCCAATGCACATGTTTCTGCAGGTTATCCATGGCCTGTGATCATGCGGAAGGCAGTTACTCTTACCGCTCTTGGCAAATGGGCAGGGATTCTATCAAATTGAAGCAGCAACTCCCAGCTATTTCCAGATGCATACTTATTAAAAATTTCTGCCCATCGCTTGTTTACACTCAATTTAATGAAGTTCTTGGCAGATGAGAACTCTAAACAAAGGCTGGGATGGAGGGACCATCTGCATCCCTTCCATGGCTAATCGGTCTGCCTGTTCGTTTCCGAGCAGGCCGCAGTGGACGATGGAACCCATTGGAGGACGATGGATCCACGCCTAGCAATTAATCTGGCTATTGCTGCCTTGTATGCAGCCACGGGCACTGACTCACTAGTGGTAGCCGATGTTAAGGAACATTATCCACGTGGCACGTGGCCACTGGATGTACCGGACGTGATGGGGGTGGTGTGTCTCTGGTCGCCAATAAACAAGAGAAAGTACAAATGGACCTTTTATCTATATTTAATTGTTACAGCTCTAAGAAATAATAATTTTAAAATAAATAATTTGAATGTATGAGTGGATGATGCGCAATGGGCGTAATTCTATGTACGTGTAGTGGAAGAAAGAAATGAAAGAAAATAATAGTTTAGAATATTTCATAGTTTGAAAAGTAGAATTTTGTTAATATTTAAATGTATCTTAATGCAGTGAAAAGAGTCAAGTACTATAACTTAAGGTCATTGCTATTAAAGAGACAAAGGCACAAGAATCCGTTAAATTAATACAATACCACTTGGCCAACTGTTTTGTAAGAGCAGGGCATTCTTTATACAGTCTGCATTCTGCCTTCTAACAAGATAGTCTGGGCTAGACATTCAAAAGGAGAACAGTTGTTTATATCAGAACAGATGTTTAGCATCAGTGCATATTAATAAGTTAATAATTTCTTTGCAAATAACTTGCAGTCAATTTTTTAATTGAATATATTTATTGTTAGCAGTGGTGACTACTTTCTTATTTCTGATACTTCACTCTCTTAAACATATATTACTTACAATCCCTTTTACAAAACCGCTCACGCCACAAGCTACCATTACTCTACTACACATCCACATCAATAACATTTCATGCGCAACTAAATATAACGGAAAAGAGTGTTAGTAGTATGAACCACGCGTGTTGAATGAAAGAGACCAGGTTAATTTTGTCTTATGATAATTTTTGTGTATTGAAAAAAATTGTTATTTTAAATATTATACCAATCAGTCACATGTTAACTTGGGGGAAATTCTGTTATAGTGTCTCAATATAAAATCATGGTATTCCAAATAATGTTACAGTAGTTCTGTTACTTTAATTATTTTATTATATCCTATTGATCCCATTCTTTAATTAAAGTAGTTTAACTTTTAAATAATTCTATTAGATTATAATTTATATAAACCGGGATGTACGAGTAATATAATATTGCAATTATATAGATAAATCTTAGATTCTTGTATTTTTATTTAAGATTACGTTAGAAGTATTCTTCTGCATGTTACATAACTGTGTATATTATTTCTTTATTATTATAAGGAAATTTTCCAAAAGAAAAGTAGATTACCGCAGAAATATAAAGATATTTATAGCTATTTTGTGTGACTTGAATACTTTCTGTTATTGTACAGCTCTTTGTTGTAGACAGTAAAACTATAAAAAACAAATTTATATTTTAAGCCTTTCGTTTTTATTATTCTATTTATCTGTGCTAAAGTTTCAGCTTTTGTTCAATTACATTTTGAACCAATTGTGGGCCAGTAATATGTCCTCTTCGGCCTGTTTATTGTTTTAAAAATACCCGGGTGTCCTGCCGTAGGATGGTCGTGGCATTCCTCTAATACTATTCTTCATTGAAGTTTTGGAACCACGAACTTCCCTGGATCCTTAGTCTCTAGGGGATCTCCGCATTTCTTCACTGTATCATCACAAACGTTCCATAAGGGGTAACTATCAGGATCGCTCTCCACTCTCACTTTTATCTTCTCGTACCAGCTGTCCATCCTGTATCGTTACAGTCTATGCTATGAACCAAGCCTTCATTCATCCGCGAGAGAGCATCGGCTGCCTTATTTAGCTTCCCAGGCCGGTGTATGACATTGAAATCGTATTCCTGCATCTGTAACGTCCATCTACCAAGTCTTCCTGTAGAGACTTTTAAATTCTGAAGCCACTGAAGGGCACTGTGGTCAGTGATGACCGTAAATTGGGCTCCTACTAAGGCCTGAACTTCTTAATTGCCCATAGAACACTTAGGCACTCCAGTTCAGTAACTGAGAATTTCTTCTCATTTTTCATCAGAGCCCGACTAGCATAGGCAATCGGCTTCTCACCGTCATCAAACTCCTCGGATAGGATTGCTCCAAGACCTATTGCAGAAGCATCGGCTTGCAGGACACATGGCCTACTAAAATCAGGGCATGTAAGGATGGGTGCAGATACTAGTCTGTCCTGAATTTCTCTCAGGGCCTTTTCTTGAGATTCCTCCCACTTAAACTTGCGATTCTTCTTTAGAAGATCGGTTAGCGGTGCTACTATGCTCGAAAACTCAGGAACAAATCTCCGGTACCAATTGGCAAGTCCTATTAATCGTCTAACTGTTTTACCGTTGTCGGAGTTGGGAAGTTCAGTATCGCTTCTACTTTCTCCGGATCAACTCCTAGCCCGTTCTCATTGACGATATAACCCAGTTACTTGAGTTCTGGACGACAAAATTGACATTAGTCCCAAGAAAGGGTCAGACCTGCCGCTCTCAATCTTTGCAGGACTTCTTGTTCAATATGTTTCTGGAAAGTTGGAGTCACGATTATTATGTCATCCAAATAGCTGAATACATATGGTTCCAATTTCGGACCAAGGGCGTTGTCGATTAACCTTTGCCACGTTTCTGATGAATTACGGAGGCCGAAGGGCATTCTGCAAAACTGGAAAAGGCCTCTATTGGGAACAGTGAACGCTGTACACTCTCTGATCCGGCTCTCTAATGGCACTTGTCAATATGCGCTTTTTATATCCAACGATGTTAGATACCTACCATTGCGCAAACGGTCTAAAATAGCAGAAACATAAGGGAGGGAGTAGCTCCCTTTTCGTTATTTTATTCACCTCCCGAAAATCAACACAAAACCTGTAGGTACCGTCCTTTTTCTATTACCATAACTATTGGGGATGACCATGCGCTAGTGGAAGGTTCTACTATTTTTTCCTCTAGCACCTTGTCCAGCTCTTCGTCTATAACCTTTTGGATGAATGGGGAAACCGGGTAATATCTTTTCTTGATCGGGGGATGATCGCCCGTGTCTATCTCGTGCTCCACCTTGTTGATACAACCGAGACCTGTTGGTAAGGTATCTCGAAACTTTTTGATGAGCTGCTCGAGGCTTTCCCTTTGCTCTTCTGTCAAGTCGCTGTGGCCTATGACTCCATACTCTGTATTCAGACTAGCAATGGATGGTTCTGTGCTAATGTAGGTAGCCTTTGACAAATACATTTCTTTCCAGAAATCTACCCCTAGGATCAGTTCGACGTTCAATGTTGTGTCTACCAGTACGGGTAATAGCTTTGCTGTCCCATTGAGTTCTATTGGAAGGAGGGCTGTGCCTTGGACTATACATTTTGAACCAATGTCTTGTATTTTTTTAAGCAATCATACGACTTTCTCCGATTGCAACCCAATAGTTATTTTAATTAATAGATTATCTCTAAAACATTCTGGCGCCGAAGGCAGGCGGGATTAGAAATTTCACTCGGCAAAGCCCTCGCGTTTCTTTAATGATACATGGTTGAAGTGAGGAGATTTTACGGGGTGCACAGTGGGTCCAGCAGTGGCCTAAGTTCTGAACCACCTTGGATGCCCCGAGTTCTAGATTAGATTAGAGATCTCCAAAACATATGTCTCAACAACATGTCTTATTATGTAACGAATTGCAGAACATAATTTACTGAATTGATGATTAGGAGTAATGCTATTTTCAAAAGGCCCTCTATTTTTTTGCCTTTATTTTGGCATAAAACTCGCTTTCATCACCTACACATTTTGCCATGTGTCTCGTATCTTGCTTATAATTTTCTAATGTCGCACGCCTTACAGGTTTCATGCATCTTCAGTGTCGCCATCTCTATCGCAATTTAAGGACTTCCGAACCTATATGTTACATATATTCTTTCATCCAACACATTTCGACAGCTTGATTCGTAATCATCCTCATTACTTGACCAACCCAACGAAATAATGTTCAGTATGTCTGCCTCTTTATATAGATGGCCTCAGTTCATTATTTATACTTCGCCTCAAAATCTGACCATCTTGTATCTATTATCAATTTTCCGGAAGGCTTTCAACAAAGCTCATTCACCTTTCTTAATGTCTAGTATTCCGAGGGATTGTTTAAGACTGAATTTGCTTTTTTTTATTAGCGTTTTTTTGATCAACAGCTTCTTAGATATTGATTCTTAAGATATATCTTCCTTAGATGCAAGTGTAGCAGGATTAAGGTAGATGCAAGCTGGTGCATTGGCGAATACAGAACTCGCACAATATTCACAATTCATATTTCAACGGTTTTCACTGAGAAAGGAGAAAAGAGTTTCCCGAGTGTAGAGTGACCGAGCGATGAGGGATTCCTTTCTCACAGCCGATAAAGGAGACTCCTTTATGGGGGATTCCTTACTCACAGCCGAGAAAGGAGACTCCTTTTGGCGTTGGTCTGTGGCGCCTCCATCCCCTTCGCCTCTGGCTCTCCAGGATGGGGATTCCCTCCTCCAAACCCATCCTGATCATTTTGATCAGGCAACCCTGCAAGTATCCTGGGTCACTGCACCCCTGTGCTTCATGCAATGGACAGCTGTAGAATCATCGGGCGTGCCATCAGTCACGCTAGCTCGTTAGAATTGAAATGCTGAACTACGGGCGCAAGCTACTTTCCGAGCCAATTGCTTGCAGTTGAGGTAGGATTCGTAGTGGTCGTAGTTTAGTCAATAACTCCAAAGACTGCGGTCATGAGTTGAGCGGGAGGAGACTCGCAATATAAAATAAACCCCGGAGCCAGCCCGTAGCTGGAAGTGCATTTGCTGGGTGTGCGCGGTTTACCAGAGTCTGCTAGAGTGTGCCTTCTCTAGCTTCTGGGAGTGAAGTGTGATCCTAATGTGATCACTTGGCGCCCTGGTTGAGCGTATCTCACCCCGCCGTTAAATGGGGCAAGCGGGGGACTGCCCGGGTTCGGCACTTCTGCTATGGTCGGGCATTGCACTAAACGACCCTTCCATAGTGGTGACATCCGCCTCTTGTTAAAGTTCCCGTTGCTTGCAACGGGTGACCGGTAAACCCGAATGGGTAGGTACGGTCTAAAACGATCCCCCGAAATACGATCGGAAAAGGAGTATAAAGGGAACAATGACCGAGCAATGAGTGATGCATTGATGATTGTAAGAATGGTGGATTTGACTGTTGTGGGTCGCTTATGATATATATATAAGTATTCTTGTTTCTTCTAACGGTGATGTGGTAGTGGTGGACAAGAATGTGGATGCAACCTCACTACTTGCAGTACCCCATTTAGATTATAATTTTTCTGAGAAATCTTAGAGTCTAGGAATGTTCTATGGAGGATTATATCCTCCTTCCATGCTTCTTAACTGGTATGGTAGCCATCACACTGCATAACAGTTGTATTAGAATTTCCTCGATCTCCCTACAAATCTACAAGCGCTTTCTAGGTTTATCTTTTTAATCCTAAATCTGCACTGTCCACAGAAGAAATTCCGACATGCGCAGCCTATTTTTGCTCAGACATTTTCTGGTCATAACTGCCTATACAGGTCTTCCCCTCAGTCCTGGACGGATTCTCCATAACAATGCTTAGTTGACTTTCTTCCCTCATTTCCGAGCTCTTCTCGAACCAAGAAATTGGTCGTTTATCCCATGAAAAACGTTCTGGCCCCATAAAGGGTATTTAATATCTAAACCCATATTTTTAGCAATTGTATCATTTTTAAAGAAAATCATTGTTAGCTCTGGTAACGGATGCGAACAACTTCAAAAAGTTTTCTAGTACAAAGAAGAATTAAATATCTTATCAAAAGTATGTACGTATATATACCTTTCAAAATTATTATTTATTTATTACCAAGTTTTAATTTTTAGAAATCATATTAACTAACTTTTCCAATTAACCGGGTTTCTCGCTTTGTTTATGGAAATGTCATTATTAATTTTATTTTACAAAAAAAAAACTTGATTAAATAAGAAAACTTTCTAAAAGCTATGTATTGCTTTCTATTATAAGAGAGAGTATTTATTTACTAATATCTTTTCATTCATTACGAGAACTACCTTCATTTAACTCTGGTTCTAATTATTAAATTCTAGTATCTAAATAATGGCTTTAATCTAATTTGCAATATCCACTTTTCATGGCATATCGTATAGAAAGAAAAAAAACCATTATCGAAAGTGTTCGTACATGAAAAATAGTCGCTAACACATTATCTACAAATTCAGGTAAACTGTGTTTTTTTTGTTGTTATTGTATTGTTATTTTTAATCTTTTTTTAAAGATATAATTGTATAAATCTTAGGTTGCCATTTTAGAATAAATTTTGTAAATCATATACAAATTTGAAGGGAATTTAGAATCCAAGAAAATATTCTTACTATTTACTTTTGTTGCATGTTTTTTTCTTACTTTCTCTTACTCCTAGTAAGAGGAAGTATTGTAATCGTGTGAAATTTTCGATATTGAGTTTTCACCGGAAATATCCGTTTTGAGGTCCCCTGAGTCCAAAAAAGTGGTTTTTAGCAAATGGGCTGTGTGGTGTGTGTGTGTGTGTGTGTGTGTGTGTGTGTGTGTGTATGTAAGTAAGTATGTATGCATGTATGTATGTGAACAGCATAGCTTAAAAACGAAAAATCGTAGAAGTTCGAACTTGATATTCCATTTAGTTATCACCATGGGATCCGACAGTGGATCATCTTGGTCGAAATTTCTCAACCGGAAGTACCACTTTACTAGTTGTTTTTTTTTTACGTTTTTGAAATTTTCTCGAAAATGGCTCCAACGATTTTCTTCAAACTTGGCATATCAACTACATATACTAACAACTACAACTTTTATTTGAAACATTTCTCATTTTATTTGAAAATTCATTTAAGGGCATTTCTAGGGGAGGGATAGGGTTAGGTTTTTATCTAAAGTGCTATTTCAGTTTGTCTAATAAACCTGCCATCTAAATAGTGTTAATTAGAATTGAATATGTTGTTGAAATTCCGAGTTTGAAAAAAAATCGGATAACCGAAAGTGCTTTTACTTTACCAGTTTACTAAATGATTTTTTTTTTCACTTTTTCGGGTTTTTCTCAAAAATAGCTCCGACGTTTTTCTTGAAACTGCGTATATAAACTAAAAATGCAAAGATCTACATCTTTTATTTAAAATGTTTCTCTGGGAAAATTCATTTAATGGCACTTTTAGGGGAGGAGGAGGGGTTATGTTTTTCTCTAAAGTTGATTATACAATATTCTATCATCCAAACAAAATTAATAAGAAATAAATAGATGGTCAGAATTCCGAGTTCCAAGAAAATTAGTAAACCGGAAGGGCGCTTTTACTAAACAGTTTTTTTCAGTTTCCGACGAATTTCATTAAATTAGGTTGAAAAACTATAGAATTTGTCAATTATAATTTTGAGAACTGGAGTAAGAGGAAGTTGTGTGAGTGTTTCACACCAGATTTTTTTTTATTTTTATTGGAAGTCCTGTAAGAACGAAAATCATTGTAGGTCGACCACAAGTTTTTGAACCTTTGGTCGAAAGAATAAGTAAGCCATTGACTACAATAAACGTTCAAAATAATATATGTACGTAGAGAGAGAGCTCGGAGGTTATATACAATAAATACTTAGGAGAAGGGCAATGTTTACGAAAGACTTTTAATATAAAATAAATTAAACCAAGCAGGTATAAACACTAAGCGCTATGCCGGAATGGTGGGTAAAAAGCAAGCAGCGTTCCCATATCACATATAAGGTATCTGCTTTGACTGTACACCACCGCTTCTAGTGCGCCCATTTCGAAGTTCAAGATATTTTGTATCTGACCTATAGCAAATAGTCTACGTGTGTTTTTGTGTTTTGTGTGCAGAGAATTGGTTATCGTGTATGTGAATTTACTGAATGGTTATTCTTAATATCGGCCATTTTCTCGAAAACGACTTCAACTATATTAACCATTACTATAATAAATACTTATACACAGAATATAATAATACTATACTATAAAAATACCATACATTACATCACTATAAACTATTATTGTTAAACTATATTAAACCATTAATTTTTTTTTTTTTTTTTCAAAATTTTGCGGAAGTTGAAGAAACCCAATAATGTGAATAATAGGGCATTTTGATAATGAACCAGAAAGATTCAGTGACAAAATTGCATTATTTTATGTATTTATATTTCTACAAGTTACTATGCCCTCAAACATAGAAAAGATGTTATAGTTTAGTAAATAAGACCCGCTGAAGTTTAAAATGATAAAATTATTTATCACTATCGACCACAATAATATTCGCAACATTACACACAAATACTACGATAACGAAGAATGATATTAAAATAAAAATCACGTATATTATTAAAAGTCACAGAACCTGGTGCGATGTTATCAATTTGTTAAGATTTGGTGATTTGTTTTCGAAGGATAACTTTTCTAAAGATGAACGAACTGTATGCTCAAGTTTTTGTATTTTAAAATATTAAGAGAGGTCGGAAGTCATATAGTGGTGTATGATACGTCAAAAAAAAAAAAAAAAAAAAAAAAAAAAAAATGGATCGTGAGTATGTGACAAAGTATGGATACCGTTGTAGAGTTGTGCCGTCATAGCGGAATAGCAAAGTTATTAGGAATAGGAAAGAGGGGAAAAGCCCATGTAACAAACATGACGAAACACTTTACTTCATTTTTTCAAAGTATGGCTGATTAATTATATTAGGGGTTGCTAAAACATAGCATTATTATTTATTCGCAGAAGGGGAGGGCAAACCCTACGCTATCCAAAGCCCCCCCAGGGCCCATATAGCTACCCCTAAAGAATAACAACCACTGGGACTAGAATGAAAATCCAGGCCCAGGTTTTAACCATCTAAGTTTCACAACAGACCGAACAAATCGGACCAAAACCTTAAAAGGACACAGCTTAAGATCCTCTACCGATATCCTATTCCGGCCGAAGGTCCTAAACCTAATCTCCTCACAACCCAAACAATTTGTCATCAGATGCATGGGTGTTTCCTCCACAGTCTCACAAACTCTACAAAAGGGGTCAGAGGCACGAGTCCCATTATATAGAGATGTCTCCTTAAACCACAATGCCCAGTGAAGAATCCAATCAGATGTCTGAGGGAGGTCCGTGAAAGACATTGGACCCCGCTACTCAAAGCTCCGTCTGGGCCCCCCAATGAGCATTTTAGACTGCCGACAACCCACTGCACTCATCCATAAAAACATAGCATAATACAATTCTAAAAAAAATATAATTAATCATGCCTATTTTTTTTTGCGGGCTTATCGTCCCAACTACCAAAATTAGTTGCCGTGGGCAGGGGTGGATACACATGTATTACATTAAAATTTTTAAACGAACATAAAATTTAGCAAATATGCGGGTATTCTCGAACTGTGGATCTCTCACTTGTAAGTCCATGCTCATAACCACTACACCAAATCACCCCTTGGAACAACATAATATTTTAATAGTCCTGTATTATTAATAGATCTTATTGCAATTAAAAAAAAAAAAATCTGGTCTGAAACACTCACACAACTTTCTCTTACTCCTGTTCTCAAAATTATAATTGACAAATTTTATAGTTTGTGTACCAAATATAACGAAATTCGTCGAAAACTGAAAAAAAGTGTTCAGTAAAAGCGCACTTCCGGTTTACTATTTTTCTTAAAACTTGGAATTTTGGTCATCCATTTATTTCTAATTATTATTGTTTGGATGATAGAATTGTATAATCAACTATGATATCACTTTAGGGGAAGCTGTAACCCCACCCCTCCTATAAAATTGCCCTTAAATAAATTTTCTCAGAGAAATGTTTTAAATAAAAGTTGTAGCTGTTAGTATGTGTAGTTGATATACCAAGTTTGAAGAAGATTGTTAAAGCCATTTTTGAGAAAATCGCAAAAACGTAAAAAAAAAAACAACTAGTAAAGGTGGTACTTACGATTGTGGAATTTTGACAGATGACCCAACGTCAGATCCCATGGTGATAAATAAACTGAATATCAAGTTTGAACTTTCTACGATTTTTCGTTTTTGAGCTATGCTGTTCACATACATACACACACACACACACATACACATACCATTTGCTAAAAACCACTTTTTTGGACTCAGGGGACCTCAAAACAGATATTTCCGGTGAAAAATCAATATCGAAAATTTGAAACGAGAAAGTAAACAATTATTATTTACAAATTCAAATATGGGCCAGTTCACTTAAAACTTTACACATTGTGATCAATAATAAAAATTTCAAAAGATCTTGATATAGCCTGAAGGTTCAATCTTCTAGATTGTGTAGGTTCACATATGTGATAGTGAAATGCAGAAGATACTTTACTGAAGTAATTGTCCATAGTGCTTTGTTTTGAATGTCTGTAATCGTTTCGTTTGTCTGTTGCTAGCTGTTGTCCAATCTGGGCAGGGTTATGTCAGAAGAGGTCTGAGTAGTATCTTGTAGAAAATTACTCTACAGAAGTGTTTAAGTGGTGTTTCTGTTAATTAATTGGATATAACTGTTTCAGTCAGGTGTGATGCTTGTTGCAGTTTATATATTCTCCAGGTGAGTCTCCTATCTAGGATTACGCCAAGAAAGCGTACCCCTTGATTTTTTGTTTCCATAGAATTTCCTGATTGTTAACTGTCAGCATGCAAAGATCTTCATTCCGAAATCTCCAAAGAGCGAAGATTTTGCCTTTGGATAAAAGGGGGAATTCATTTGACAAGTATTATTTATACGATTCTATTATCCAAACAATATTAATAAGAATCAAATGTTAGGACAAAATTCCGAGTTTGGAACACGTGGGTTTAATCGGAAGTACAAGACTCTAATGTTACATTTCGAATGCACATATATATATAGTTTCAACATATATGGTAATTTGGTAATAACCATATAAATATAAATAATAAATCTTAAATCAAAATATGTAAATTGCAGTAAGAGAAAGCCGTGTGAGTGTTTCAAGCCAGATTTTGTATATCCATATACACAAAATACAGAAATACAAATACATAATATAAATTATTTATATATTTATATAAATATATATGTGGGCGGGGGGGATGCTTTTGGGATGAACATCATAAAATCAAACTTGGTTTTCCGTTACTTATTAAACAGAGTAACTAATAGATTGTTTAGTTCTCATAAAATTTTTCTAAATATCTTGAAAATGGTGAATAACATTTGAAAATGGTGAGTCCGTAACTACATTTGCATTCCCTTAACCTTCCAAAGGGGAATTACCAGCTATTGTCAAGATCGTTAGAATAACATGTGTATCACGGACGGGTGAGGTTACTAGACCATATTCCATCCAGTTTTAAGACTATCTAATGTGTCATTTATATACTTTATAATCATTTTAATATATCATAATATTACCATGGTAACCAATTTCTAAATATGTTTGAAATATATTTTATCTTTTGAATTGCTGATATGTTGCAGTAAACATTTAATATTGAACTTTTTAGTGAAAAGGACCACAAGGGGGATAGGGCAGAGTGCCTAGTGCGTCTCTGTCCGCTTTTAACTCCCCAAGTCAACCCCACCTCCACGCGGTGTGGTCCGGGCACCTCCCTTGGGAGGTGGCTAACGGGGAAATGACGGACCGGAGCAAACCCCCTCCGGTCTCTCAATTTTTTCCCTCTTCCCACCCCTTAGCATCCTACCTTGTTCATTTATTGGTATCCCACCCAAGTCGAGAAGTGATGCGCGTCGAGGATGGATGCGTACAGGTTGTCCAAATATATGTGCGGTAGCGGTCACCTTTGGGAACCGGGCCTGCACTCCATTATAATGTAGCCGTCGGAGGATATGCGGAAACTGTTTAACTTGTGTAGGGGAAAAGGCGTATATCTCATAATCGGCTGCGATGCTAACTCACACAATACTGTGTGGTATAGTAAGGACACCAATAAAGAGGTAAGTCACGCCTTGAATTTATTCTGTCTTGAACAATTTGTGCATGATGCACGAAGGAGAAACACCAACTTTCTACAATATTAGACTTAGTGAGGTGATTGATCTGACATTAGGGACTAACTTTATATCGACCCTGGTGAGAGACTGGGTACGAATGTGTAGGATGGAATGTATTTATTGGTATGAATGTATTTATTGGCGTGAACGTATTTATTGGCCTGAATGTATTTATTAGCGTAAATGTATTTATTAGCGTAAATGTATTTATTGCATGAATGTTAGTGTGAATGTATAGATTAGGTTTTTTATTTTGGGGTTGAAAGAAATTTTATAAAAGTATTTCAACCCCACTAAGTTTAAGTTAAATTTAGGATTAGTCCATTTTAGGGAGTGCAGAAACATTTGTTGAAAGTACTGCACACCCCAACTAGTTTTATAGTAAATAGCCTCCTCAGAATAGATTATGTAGCTAAAGTGTACATAAAAATAAGAATGAAAATATTGATGCAATATGGCACCCAAAGTACTTTTACTCATCGTGAATTTTATTCAAATTACTTGTGGCAATTAAAGGGATGACATAACAATAAATCCACACTCCCCCTCGTCGATTAGATTGATGATATAAGTGGGGACGTGTGGAAAGTTTCAGAACCTGGGGCTCTTCGCCGCCTTGTTCAGCAAGGTGTTTTGCAAGAAGCCAACTAGGTTAGCAGCATTTGCCATCCCAGATCGAGCGGCGTTAGTATGAGAAAGTAAATAATGATTTGAGGGCGCTAATAACAACAGTAGTTGATGCGTCAAAAAAAAAATTAACCAAACATAGCTGGTATCATTTAGGTAATCTCACCTATCTGACGCGTACATTTCGGACCAACATCTTATGAACGGAGAATTGGACTTTACGAAATGGCGGTTTTCTCTGAAACGGCATTGATTTGTTTTAGGGAGAGGAGTATTAGGGGGATTGGTAGCGGTAGCTTTCCTCTAGAATATTACTTCCAATAGTAGGTTTATAATACTTATGTAATAGTTAATAATCATAATAATAATAATGCTTTAGAATATATATATTTATAATATAATTATATCATATAAATTATAATTGAAACATAAAAAAGGAACGAAAGTATTTCCGGGAATGGTTTTTTACCGCCGGAGGTTTGCTGACTATACAGGTGCTGTCCCAAGGTTATATGGTAACGACTTTTTCTCGGAAAACACATGCACACACCATGCTTTTCCCTGAAATTATGATCTTACGGCCAAAGAAATACATCTCTAATGGTGGAGGCCAGTTCGAGCAAGATCTGTAATTAATGAGGAGTAAAATTTATAATAAAATAGTACTTTTCTTCTTATTCAATCCAAAAAACCGTTATAATATCATTTTGAAATTTCTTATAGGAATCATGTTTTCCATTCATAACTTGTAAAATATCGCTCAAAGAAAAACAACCGTTCAAGTAAATTTTTCTTACAAAAAATAGAGGAATCTATTTCTTAAATAAAAACCACACCTCCCCATTTGAAAAAATGAAGTTGGTGCCTGTATCTCGCTTCTGGAAGCACCAAAACAAATTTGCAAATTAAATTTGGTTTTCTAACAAAAAAAAACTACGGGGACACGTATTTTTTAGTTTTTTTTTCTAGCTATCTTAGTTTCCGAGAAAAAGTCGTTATCCATATACCTTGGGACACCCTGTATATAATAGTAATTAAAATTATTTTATAAATTGATAAACATTTGAGAACATAAAAACTACTAAACAAAGGCATAAAAAAAGTTGAAAAAAGAAAGGCAAAAAGAGTGGAAAATTATTTCTTTTGTGTTAAAACTATTGGAACATGGCCTGAGAAATTAAGAGATAATACACCGAAATTAAATATATTGCAGATAAAATCCAGCGGGACACAAAACAGATCATTTGACTGAGCATCCCATACTTCCAATAAAAGTATAATCTCCTTGAAGATTACCCTAAAAATCGCCCGTTTAAAATTATTAAATCTAGGCTATTGCAAAGATCTATTATATAAATTTACAAACCTTTTCCATGAAGTACTTTATCTTTTGAATTTCTTATATGGCGACAATTGTTAATATTAATACTAATTATT
Organism: Triatoma infestans; assembly: GCA_011037195.1. Classification (NCBI taxonomy): domain Eukaryota; kingdom Metazoa; phylum Arthropoda; class Insecta; order Hemiptera; family Reduviidae; genus Triatoma; species Triatoma infestans. The sequence continues at coordinate 5,784 of JAAEAF010011816.1, read as the reverse complement.
AGAAAAATTGGTGAAATTTCAAATCTGAAGAAAATCGATAAACCGGAAATGCAAGATTCTATCATTTATATCGGGGTTATTTTGCAAGAAAAATTGTTTTTCCTGTAGTTCTGCAGAATTTGTGATGTTAAATTATTTTAAATATTATATAGCATTGGATCATTGTTATTAACATTCTCTTCTGGACTATAATATAATCAATCTATCTGGGTACGTACTTGTCCCCCCACCACCTCTATATTTATGTTAGTATAAATGAGTAAAATTTGTGGTTTAAAGAAAAATTTGTCATTAACAGGAGTTGTCAATTGTATTAACAGGTGAACGTGTGTAAACGTGTGGGTGTTTCACGCCATTTTTTTTTTATGTGGATCTCGTTAACAGCAATAAGAAAAAGTAAAAAAAAATATTTATATTTGTTTGGCTATTAAATCAAGAGAACCAGAACTATGTTACACTGAATTCTAGAATAAATAATTAAATAGTAGAACTGTTCCTTCTTAGAAATTTCACTAGATAGCAGCATAGACTTAAATCAACTCAGTTGGTAGTTGATAGTTTAAATCAGTGGTTCCCAAACTTTTTTGACTCATGGACCATTTTATATAGTCAAAACTTGCCCACGGACCCCTCCCCCTCCCCGAAGTGAAAAAGGTACATAAATGGATAGTATAAAAATTACAAATTTAAAAAAACATTTTGTTGCAGAAGTATTTATTGAATTTATAGCTATTGTTTAAAATAAAAAAAAAAATTAATGACTTGGATGAACGTGATGAGATGTTATGAGAGTATTTATGTCCGGCTCAATGTTTGTGAGTAGCAACCGCAAATCCCCGCGAGCACTAATTTCTAGTCGGTTTCTTTTTTTTGTGATGAGGTTCATAACGGCACTGAATCTACGTTCTACCAAATAGGAAGACGGGAAAGCAGTCAACAACTTCTGTACAATAACCCATAATGCAGGATATAAAATTGGGATCTGTTTTTGTATATAGAATTTGTGGTATCCTTATTCAAACATTGGTTTAAGTTCTTCATTTGTGGATATTTCAATAAGCTGCTCCATTTGTGGATATTTCAATAAGTTGCTCCTGTATTAGTATGGATTCATCTGTGTTTGGGATCTGAGTTTGTCCACGCGCAAAAGGGTTCAACACCCAGTCGGGAATATCCATGTGAAGAATATCCTCAAATCTTTGGTTCAGGTCTGCATGAAGAGCCGTTAAGTGTTGACAGTAAGCAAGCAAATCTTCATCTCTATTTTGCAATTTCGAAAGATTTGGAAACTGAGAACATTCTCCTCTTCCCAAGTTTTGTTTGTACAGAAAAAGTTTTGCAACAAACGCAGATATTACGCTTTTAGTTTTGATTAAATTTAATTGGTCACCTTGTAGTTTCAAATTAGTTTCGTTAAATTTGGCAAATAAATTAGTCATATAGGCTATGTCACTTTATGAGTTAATTAAATTTTGTCGCAAATCATTGTCTTTGCTTTCCAGGAATTCCAACACTGAATCAAAGAGCGCATAAAATCGATTTAAACATGCAATTTTAGATAACCAACGTACTTCTGTGTGAAGTAGTAAACGATTATAGTCTTCGTCATTTCCAAACAAAGTTGAGCAAATAATCTCTCATTGAAGGCATTCCTTTTGATTTTATTAACTGCTCTAATGACATAATCTAGTGATCCATGCAAACGTTCACTAAGATTTTTTGCGACTAAATGATGTCGATGAATGACACAATGTATTGAAAATACATTCGGTACAGCTTGTTTTAAGTATGCCAGAAAGCCTCGTTATCTTCCTACCGAGTTGTACAATACTGCTAATTTCAATAATAATAAAAATGGATCACAATTTTATTATTTTATATTAAACCTTGCGCGGACACCATGACGTTGTTCAGGGACCCCCAAATCAATTTTAATTTTCCACGGACCCCCTGAATGATACCGGGGACCCCTGGAGGTCCGTAGGGACTTTAAACTTTAAATTAATCATTAAATAAAGATGTATACTCTAATATTCTTCTATCTAAAATATCTGTCTTTTATATACATTTTCATTGCAAAGTATTCGTCATTAATATTTATTAAGAAGTTGCCCATAAAAAGTGATCAATTTTTATTACTTCCGTAAACAAAATAATTTCTTTATTTCATCATTAAAAAAAAAAAAACACGAATATTTAAGATATTAAACGCAAATTATCATCCATTCTAAAAACTTAACATCATTAGAAATATCCTTGTTGTTTAACTAATTTACTCTCATCGCCCCCCCCCCCCATAATTTTAAGTAAAAATTGTTTAACATACATAAAAAAACTTATATAACATTGTAAATTAGTGAAGGTATTAAGCAAAACTTAGACTGCACGATATTGCATTATACTTAAGAGGTATATGTAAAGTAAGGGCAATTAACCAAAGAGGTTTCGATATTATATCTTTTCAAATGTTACACAAATAATTGTTTGTTATTTTTTTCTCATTTTAATATTTTAATCATTGTATGTGTTTGTTACATTCTTTTACTCATATATTAAGGAAAGATGGTGACGATGGGGGTGGGCCCTAACAAAAAAAAAAACATTGTTTTACCCAGGGATATTGCTCAAATCTCCTTCCATTGTTTATTATCCTTCAAAAGTGGCAAACTCGTAAAACATTTTGCCGGGGAGAGACATTTACTCCACTCTCATTTACTACAGTTAATCAAATGATTAAAAAAAAAAAAAAAATTCTTAAAAATTGGGGAATTAGCGCATAAAGTTATACCAAACAGAAATATAATGGAGTGGGAGGTAAATATGAGTTCATCTAATGTTCTTAGACGGTATGAAAATGATTACATTGTATTCCAGAAGATAGTGCTTTCCTCTGGAAAAATGATAGGTTTAAATATTTGTTAAAATAACCTTGAAAAACAGATATGTTCAAAATTTTAAACGTTCTCCTTATCCCTTATATTAATTAAGGAATGCATTTTTAATAAAGAAAATTGATAATGTTTGAAGAAAATCAATAGTGTCACAATCTGAGAAAATGCTGAAAACCTCAGAAACATATTCTCATAGAGTCTCACTTCTGGATAACCTATTGTAACGCAGCCACTGGTGCCATCTAGGAGAGAAAGCAAGTACCTCAAGTTCTCCTAGTGGCCGCTAGAAAGCGCTGGCGGCGCCCTCTAGCTTTTTTTTAGAAGAATCGAGAAGATTCTAGACCCTTCTCCACCGATATAAATAGTTAGTCAGTCTAGAATTAGAATTAGAATGCTGCAGGGGGGGACTAAGACCCAGGCACCGCAGCCTCCCAATGAGGCTTATTGTGCCAACCCCTAAAACCTAGTAGCGGAAGCCCCCCCTCTTCATGAGGTCCAGAACTTTCCCTACCAGTCCCTCCTGGAGCACGATTTCCTCCGGTCTCAGCGTGCCGAAGATCTCGTACCTCAGTCTAGCGATTGCAACACAATCAAACAACAGGTGAGAGGCCGTCTCTTCCTCCTCCTGACATAGCCTGCACAAGGGCTCTGCTTCCAACAACCCCACCTTGTGCAGATGCTTTCTGAACCTGCCATGCCCAGTAAACAGGACCGTTATCAGAGAAATCTGATACCTGCTTAACCCCAGGATGTGTCTGGTTCTTTTATCACACAGCTCTGGCATAGCCGTCTTGCCGTGTTTTGCTCCAGTACTCAGCCTCCAGTATCGGTTATGTTCCCTCCGAGTCCAATCTCTCAGAGCCGCTCTTACCATACTTTTGGCCACCCCTAGAGCAGGTTCCGGTCCAAGGAAGGGAGTATTCGCTCCCTCCCTAGCCAGTTGGTCGGCTATCTCATTTCCCATGATCCCCTTATGCCCGGGCACCCATGTTAGCCGCACTTTATTGTGCCGGGCTAATGTCTCCAGGGAGTCTCTGCACTCCCTGACCAAAGGGGAGATGATTCTGAACGCCCGAAGAGCATTCAGCGCCGCCTGGCTGTCCGAGAAGATGCATATCTCTCTATTTCTAGAGTCCATGCGCAGGTTCTCCTCAGCGCAGATCTTTATTGCATAAATCTCAGCCTGGAACACTGTGGAGTATCCCCCGAGAGGCCTCGCAATGCGTACCTTCGGTTTGACCCCATAGATCCCGGCTCCAGTTCCGCAGGCCATTTTGGACCCATCCGTAAACCAGGATCCCCCAATCCGGCCCCGTTTCTCCCAGTTTTTAGCCCACTCCGATCGTGACGTTATTATCACCTGAAATGGGAGCTCAAAGTGGATGGTCAGTCTAAGAGAATTTTCTTGTTACGAACTAAGTGTACGTTTGTGAAAAGTGTATACAAAGCGAACTTTTGTGGTTTAAACTGTGAATTAATTATTATTAAGTGTTGTATTTATAATTTATTGTGTAAAACAATAAACTGATGTTTTTCTTATTGAAGTTTAGAATATTTTATCTATACGAACCCACTTAAAACTGGTTGCAGTAGCTAGTTTAGAGGGAAAAACGTTACACTATTTTATTCAAATTTGAATCCTAGTAAAGCATTCTATAAACTTTAAGCCTTTGCGCTCTTTAACATATTTTTTTTTATACCAACTCCTTAGTTGATTGGGCAATTTTTTTTCGCGTATAAAGACAAAAATCTGGTGTGAAACACTCACACGACTTTCTCTTACTCCTGTTAGTATAATTATATATAAAATGGCAAATTTCTTTAAAGCTTTAAATTTTACATATTTGTTCTAACATAAATAAATACATCGCCAGAGAACTGGGCCGGGGGTGGTTGGGCCAAGGACGAAGCACTCGGAACCTATGGGTAATTTTCCCAATATTCTAGGTGAAGATGCGTTCAATTCAAGCTCTGGGAGATATAGGAATCAGGATATTGTAATCCTTTCCGATAGCCAGGAAGTGATTCAATTAGCGCCTCTGTCATCAGCTCTAAAATGGTGTGAAAATGTCTAGCTAAACTTAATCACCTGGGCACGAGGATAAAGCCACCCTCTGGTGGGTGCCATAGTATGTTGGCATTGAAGGGAATGAGATGACTGACGCTCTGGGAAAGATAGGTGCTGCATCCCCGCTTCAAGGGCCTGAACCTTTTTATGGAGTCAGCGATCAGTTTCTCTTGGAGGAGGAGGAGGTAAAGAGGTCACAATTCTGGAACTCCCTCCCCAGTCTGCGGTAGGCTACGATCTGCTGGGAAATTATCACCAACGGAAATCGGAGGCCTGCAACGGCCTTAGTATAAACAAACTCCGCATTTTTACGGGTTTCCACACGGGACATTGTCGACCCAGAGGACATCCTGATGAAGCTAGGTTGAGAATTGGCAGCATATGTGGGAAGATGAAGGAAACTCCATAACGGACTGCGAGGCGGTCACTCAGAAAAGATTTAAGAACCAGGGTAGTTACCACGAGGAGAAGGGGAATATACGCTCCCTAGAGCCCGCCAGGTTATTAGGATTCCTTAGGGACCTTAATCTGATGAACGTGCTGTAGTTGGTGTTCACGTAGGATATCTTTTGGGATGCCAGGAGAAGCCTCCAGCATCCAAGAGGCATAACACAATAGATCGTGGGGTCGCAGTGCATCAGGCCCCTCCAAAAATAAAAAATCTGGTGTAAAACACTCACACAACTTTCTCTTACTCCAGTTCTAAAAATTATAATTGACAAATTCTATAGTTTGTGCACCTAATTTAATGAAATTCATCGAAAACTGAAAAAAAACTGTTGAGTAAAAGCGCCCTTCCGGTTTACTAATTTTCTTGGAACTCGG
>JAAEAF010011814.1:0-27787 GCA_011037195.1 Triatoma infestans | reverse complement strand
AGAGAAAGTTGTGTGAGTGCTTCACACAAGATTTTTTTTTATTCCAAAACGTCAACAAATTTCTAAATAATAAAATATATATTGATAGCAAGGGTCGATTCTCCACTTCATTATAAAAATTTTGCCTCCTTAAAAATCTTAAATTATTTGAATTTAATTAGGAAAGAGAGATTTTTCATCTTTTAGATCAATTTAAATGTCGCATTACGAAATTTCTGCATTCTAATATTATTTATTAATGAAGGTACTTAGAAATACTTTCTTTTTTTTTTTAATTTTTCCTTTCTCTTATTAAGACGATTAAAACCAAAATCTTATCTAATGCGATTTATACTTAATAATATTATCTCTCAATGCAATTGAATTTTATATAACGTTCTGATTTTTTTTTTTTGTCTCAGCATTGAATAAATTTGCATAGACAGTATAATTCTGTGTATTGATTAATGTTTAAGGTCATAAATGAACAGTATTTGCGAGCTGAATAGAACAGTTTGATTCAAAATATAATTACATTTCCTTGTGGTCGAATGTTATTAGTATTTTAACTTAGAATTTATATTATAAACAATAGTTTTGCAAACAATTGTGAAAAACTATTGTTAATAAAATATATTTGATGATAAATTGTTAAACATTTTAAAATAATAACTAAGTCAATAACTAAATTAAATTTAAAATGTTATTAACAAACATTTACAGCAAATCTTACTCACCTTTTAACCCTATTTGCAGTTAATCATAATGAGGTAAAAACCTAGAGAGACCTGCTAATTACCTTTAACCTATCCTCGAGTCACCCAGATATATTTCCAAAAAAAAGAAGAACAGTTTGGCTTTCTTGCCCTTCACTTTTCTCGGGAATATATTTCACATCAAAGTGATATGTACCATCTTGGGACAGAAAATTGTTTGCGCTGTTTACGAGAAAATCGAGTAAACCTGGAAAAAAAAACCTTTCAATAAAGTTGCACTCGATTCATGGCTTTTGCCAATCGTATAAGTAATTCGGAGCAACAATTTTTATCTTACTCGATTTTAGTTTTAAGATAATATATTGTTCTTACACATTTACACACACACACTCACAACATACAACACACATACAAAAGCCTTTCGCTAAAAATATTTTTTCATACTTAGGGGACCTCAAAACATGTATGAAAACTGAATTTCAATACTCAAACTCAATTTCGAAAATTTAAGGCAATCATGCGATCGCCATACTTCCCCTTTTAACCCCTCTTGTAATTTTTTCAATTTTTGGTACATTTTCTTCTCATGTATAGTAGATTGGTAGATTGTTGTAAGGGATTATCGCACTGCGACCTGAAAGATCTATTGCCCACCCCCGAGCCTTCTCAGTGCACTGCCGGCCTCCAAGCAGTGCTCACCACAATACAGTGAGTTTTAGAGGCTCTTAGGGCGAGAAAATCTAAGGGTAACATACTGGATTCGAACCCGGAACCGTCGCGTTGCTACTCCAGCGTGCTACCTGTAATGGTATCGCAAAGATAATGCAACCACAGCAGAGAGAAGAGAGGCCCTCTCTGATTAACAGAGTCTACTCTCTGACTTAGGCAGGCTAGAGTGGGAGAACCTGTGTATATAAGCCAGTGGGAATCTATCTGATGGATCTATCAGATACAACAATACAACCACATCGTGTCATATCTCTACTCTCACCATTCATTCTATCATTTTCATTATAAAGTCCAGTGCAGTTAGTGTAAACTTAGCTACATTATATAGTGTCAGCACATCTCGTTCATTTAATTTCTCTCCTCAACAGCCCCATATACTACCACTGAGCTAATCCCTTCCTTCTCCCCTGGCTTACGCCAATTATTTAGGTGCGGAGACCCTAGTTTGTGTACTGTGTTTGTTTTTGTCTGTAAAATGTAAAGTGTTTGTACTTTAAGTGTATTGTGTGATGGATGCCAGAATTATAGAAATTATATCTATTTTATTTGAGAGAAAAATGCTCATTCACTGGCAAAAAGGGTACACACAGGTAGAAGCCTATAGTTTCCGAAAGAGTTCAAAGGACCTGGTTAGCTTTGTATTTTAGAGTTCACAGAACTTTGATAGCTTTGTCTTTTCACCTCTTCTCTCAGGGGAAGATTTGTACTAACAAGAGAAGGCATTCTTTCAGGACAGTCTGCATTCTGCTTTTAAACAAGAACAGTCTGAAGCAGACATCCAACTAGAACACGTACCAGGATCGCTCACTTAAATTCAGTGCCAGCTTTTATTCTAGATCAATAATTGATTTATAAACATAATAGTTGTGATATTATAAAAGTATTTAAATTCACTTAGAGAATATATATTTACTTCAAAACAGTGGTGATCTTTTACTTATTACTAATACTTCTCTCTCTTTCTCAAACATACACACAAGCCCTTTACAAAACCGCTCACGCCATAAGCTACCATACTACCACAAACATCATATCACCAATTATATTTCAATTGTGTACTGTTCTGACGAAGTGCATGGAGTACTGAGCTGTGGTAACCCGTGGGGTCGCTACTCCCCAAGTAAATGCGTGAAACAGATATGCCTGTTACTGTATATGATACATCTCTCTACACCTCTCTCGCACTCTCATACCCACGAGAGAGAGAGAGATAGGAAGAAAGCGTGTAATCACTGAGAACAGTTTTTTGATCACCGGAGGATCTTCAAATAAATACTTCCGGTAAAAATCAAAATTTTCCTGTGTGAATCGCAGTATTTCTTCATATAGCAAAGGTAGTGAATGTAAAAAATGTAATGTATTCATTTCCGTCAATAAATTTCATAGCATGTCCGATATAATGAGTAAGTTTCTCCAACTAGTGTTACAGGAGCGGAACTTATAAATAAATCTACAAACTAGTGCAATTTTCGAAGATAGTTCTATTTCATAGGGTACAATAGAATAGAAAACCATTTTAATAATTGAATCATGTTCTGCCAATCGCTATAGTAAACTATTGATAGATTCAGTAAAGAATAGCCGATCAGACGGTATCAATTTTACAATTGCATTGGCTACCAAAAACTCAAATTTGCTATGTACAAATCTAATGGGATAGTTTATCTTTGATTTATTGACAATTATCTAGGTCATCTAAAAGGGGATACGACCCCAAAACCCCCCTATATTTATCAATTCGATTGTTTTGCTAAGTTCTGCAATACTTAAACATCAAGTTTTGTTTCTTGCAGTTTTCCTAATTTGTCTTGAATTTAAAATTTCCAAATTTGTCTTGAGTTTAGGAGATTTCTTCGGCTTTTCTCTTTATTGCCATTTCGTAATGTAGTTTCAACTAGTGGTGTTAGTCTGGGTCATTTAATTTAAGAAACTGTTTTAGTCAAATTGCACTAACAAGATTGTATGTAAATTTTTCGTTCAGAACAGAGAATAAAAAAAAAAAAAATGAAAATAATATAACTAAGAACAAATTAGTGATTATTTCTCCTGGTTATTAACAATAAAAAACTCGACGTTTCGGCTTAATGAGGCTATCTTAAACAGTACTAAAACATTAATTACATTTGTAACATAACATTGTAGAGGTTACAGAGTAGTCTGGTTAACCTCTACATAGACTAAACCAACTTACTGCAAACTTAATTGGGACATTTTAAAGATAAATAGAAATGATATAAGAAAAAATAACAAATATACATTATAAATAAGTACATAAAAATTAATGTTTAAATTCAAGATCAATTCGTAAATCAAACATACGTAATTAACTTGTTTGAACTGTTCTTGAACACAGTTTTCATGTAATTTTTTTAAAACTATCTTTGTTAAGTCTGATAACTCCGCAACTTCTTCTCTAGAATGTCTACTTGAATGTGTGTGTGTTGTTTTTTACACATACTATACTAGTATACTCTAGATACCATATATTCAAGATGTTTCCCTTAGTATTAAAAAATCTTTATTCTACAAAGTTCTAATGTATTGTAGAACCAAGCGGAGAGCTGTTAATTCTGCCGAGAACACGGATGTATTCTTTGTAAGGAAGCCAATTTGCAGAAGTTGTTACTTAGGTCGTAAACAGCACATCCTACTTTGCTGCTGCTACTTTATGAACCTTCAGTAAAAATGCAGTAGGCCATCGGGCTTTTATGAAGTCATTAAAAAGAACATTTCTAATGTGTGATGGTATCTCAGATAGGCCCTCATTGAAAGGGATGTTTATGTTCGTAATTAAGCTTCGAAAATTAACTGGCTTAACGGATAAAAATCTTATTCCCAGAGTAGACAATGGCTTGAAATTTGAATATTCTTTGGAAGCTGTTCACTAATGAGGGAGCATTTTTATTATTCCACTACTTGCGTGTCAGGGACTTTGGTATTCAGTTGACATATGATATTGCAGGGTTTAACATTATCGCCCATTAAATTTAATAAGTGCCCATCCGATAATAATTGTGCTTTGAAGAATAATGGCAATTCGCCTGATTCTTCATAAAGGATATCTGCAGGTGTGCTGACTCATTCATGTATGTCCTAATACATGTATTCTGCATGACCTGGGCTGGCTTTAACATGGTTTTCTGGCCTGGGAGTAAAAGAAGCAGCCAAATACATAACTGTCCTAATTGTTGATCTGAAAAAAATAATAAAGATACATCCGGATCTGCTCTCCATTTCTTATTAGGGTTCTACTTTTAATTATCCTTCCTAGACGAGTAGTTCTCAATCTTTTGTATTTTGCGCTTTTTGTATTCCCCTTTTTTATCTTGAATAATTTTGAGCTCCCTGTATAATACAAGACAATAAGATAGATAAAACTAAGATAGGTAAATGTAAAATCTAAATATAAAAACAAACTTCAAATAGAAAGGGAGCTCATAGTGCTTATCTCGAATATAAAGGCGGTTTACTTCTAAACAGGCATATATTAATCATGTAGATTTAATCATAAGATCTATGTCCTAGAAATGTATCGTTTTTATTATATTTTAAATTACTAAAACAATATATCTGATGCCTTGTCGTCTTGATCATTTATTTGACGCCTCCCTTGTAGAGTTACGGCGCTACCCGTAGGGGGTGCGCCCCACATTTTCAGAAACGCTGACTTGGATAATTTTAATTATTTTTTTTTTTTTAAAGAATTCCTTTTAAAAGAATTTTTGGAGGTTTTATGTCCTTGGTGCGATTGGGTTGAACATAGCAACTACATCTGCAAGCCTTATGTGTATTGTGGGAATTTGTGGAGACGTTATTCTTATTGTTAGGCTGGAATCAAGCCAGCAAAATCGCCAGGTAAAACTGGATTCAATAGTTCCATTAACAGACCAATCAAGGCGCCATATATATTCCTCCCACATTTCAACTATGCATTTATATGCTGCCCTCATGATTTTCTCTTCCTAGGAACCTCTATAGCTCACTGACCAGTGATGGGCACTGCTGTAATGAGTAATGATAGTGCATTTTGTCTATGCACCGAATTTGTCGAATTTGCACCAGCTTAAAAATGTAAAAATAATAATAATATAAGGGAAGGGAATAGCTAAGTGGTTAGCGTACTGGACTCCACGCGGAGGACACGGGTTCGAGTCCAATTTTCCTTAGATATTTTTCTTCCTAGGACTCTCTACAGCTCCCAGTCCGTGGAACTGTTGTCTGTAACGAGAGAACAGTGTCCGGAGGCCGGTAGTGCACTGAGAAAGCTCCAGGCGACAATGACCATAGATGTTGACGGCGCAGAACTATGGAGTTCAACCACACAATCTAATTATAATCGTATCCAAACACTCCAATCCAAAATCCTCCGCAAAACTATTTCAGCTCCTTTCTTTGTCTCCAATCATTCAGTCCACACAGACTTAAATATACCATACTACCGTCAAGAAATCTTATTCTGTTACAACAAATTTCACAACAGTTTACCCTCTCACGTCAATCCTCTTATCCGTGAACTTGCATCCCTAACTAACCCTATAAATTCTCCCTGAAACCCTAAAACGTCAGTGGCCTACTTGTGATCTACTTACTGAAAACTTGTAGTTTCACTATTGAGTGACTTCTCCGCTCCTGTTTTTATGAATTGTCCACAATTAACAAATTTAGTATTGTTAAGCTTTATGACAGGTGTAAATATTAATAGAAAATAATAATAATAATAATAAAAACAGAATAGCAGTAGATTAGCATGACTAATAAGTACCTCTACAAATTCCTTTGTTGATTGGATGTGCAGTTTAAAGTAGAAAGGGGAACACAAAGGACTTTATATACACTTTCCAATATATCTCTATGCTAAATGGGAAAACAAAGTATAAATTTAGTGAGTTTGTGCCAAAACTGCGACTTATTTTTCTTATATTTTAATAACCGCAACTCTGTGACACATTCATAAAACCTTGAAATACAATTGAATATTATAGCAAATCTGCCATAATAAATTATAAGATATTGCGTTCCACCGAAAACATTTTTTGACACATTGGTCCTTCAGCAAAGATGAGCCCAAGAAACACGACTACAAAGAATGAATTCCATTCAGTTTCATTTCATCTTGGAATGCGGCGTATTCTTTGGAAAAAAAAAAAAAGTCTTCCTTTGTGACGGAAGAATCCAATAGTTGGCGCTATTCTAACTTTTTTCCAATATAATGATGAATTTCTTAATGCAGAAATTATTTTTTTTATATTAATTTTTTATTTTCTTTTACTTTCTAATTTTTTCTTCTTCAGTTGTTTGCAATTTTCTCGAAAACTGTATTTGATAATTTTCTATAAATATCGTTTACCATCTAACATGCTTAGATTAGATTAGATTCTTATAGGAGATATTGCATTGGGGCGTTGAAAGGTAACTCTTCAAGCTAACTCTTAAATACCCCCATAACTTTTATTTGAACAATTTTTCCAGGAAAATTGAATTTTTGGGGCAATATGGGGGTATAGCAACGTTATAGTGTAGTATTTTTTACTTTCACTTACTCCTTCTAGTAAGAGGAAGTTTGTAATCGAGCCAAATTTTCGATAGCGAGTTATCACCGGAAATATCCGTTTTGAGGTCCCCTGTCCAAAAAGTGGTTTTTAGAAAATGGTCTGTGTGTGTGTGTGTGTGTGTGTGTACAGCATAACTCAAAAACGAAAATTTTTAGAAAGTTCAAACTTTATATTCCGTTTAAGCATAACCATGGGATCCGACTGAAGGTCATTTTTCTAAATTCCTCAACCGGAAGCACAACTTTACTAAGTTTTTTTTTTTTTTTTTTTTTTTTTTTACATTTTTTGCGATTTTCTCAAAAATGGCTCTGTAATGTTATTGGTGTGGTGTTGTTGTAGTTTGTAGTGGTAGCTTGTAGTAGTGGCTTGTGCGGTTTTGTAAAAGGGCTTGTGAGTATATATGTTTAAGAGAGAAGTATTAGTAATAATCAAGAGAGCAGCACTGTTTTTAAAATAATTATATTATTCTCTAAAAGTAGTTAATCTTTACAATATCACAATATTCTTCTTATAAGTATACTGGATTGATTTAACTTAAACTGGCACTAATGGTAACTGGTAGAATGTCTGTTCCAGACTGTCTTGAAGGAATGCCTTCTAATTGTTCGTCCAAAGATTCCCCTTTGAGAAGAAGGGAGTAGACAATGCTATCAAGTTCATGAACTCTAAAAGACAGTAGTGGTCTTCTACCTGAATAGTCCTTTTGCAAGGGAATGTTACATTTTTCTTGATATTTTAGATTATTTCAAATTAAATATATTTTTATATTTCTGGCGCCCATCACAGCTCCAACGATTTTCTTCAAACTTGGTATATTAAGTACATATACAAGGAGCTACAACATTTATTTCAAAACATTTCTCCTGGAAAATTCATTTAAGGACAGTTTTTGGGGGAGGAGTGGAGTCACATTTTCCTCTAAAGTGGTTTTTTCAGTTTATTATACAATTCTGTCAGCTACATAATATTAATTAGAATTAAATATGTGGTAGAAATTCTGAGTTTAAAAAAAAATCGGATGACAGGAAGTGCGTTTTTTAATTGAAATGTATTTTTGAGTTTTCTGGTATTTTCTCGAAAACTACTCAAATGATTTACTTTAAAGTAGGTGGGTGCACTATACATATAAAAAGCTACAACGTTTATTTGAACATTTCTCTTGATAATGTCATTTAAGGGGGCTTTGTTGGGGGGGAGGGGTGGGGTTATGTATGTTTTTCTCTAAAGTGCTATCTTTGTTGATTATACAATTCTACCATTCAATCATCTAATAATGAGAACAATTTATTCATCCAATAAATAGAAATTAATAGATGGCCAAAATTCTGAGTTTCCTAGAAAATTAGTAAACCGGAAGTGCGTTTTTATTGAACAGTTTTTCAGTTTTCGACGAATTTCGACGAACTCCCACGAATTTCATTAAATTTGGTACACTAACTATAAAATTTGTCAATTACAATTTTGAAAACTGGAGTAAGAGAAAGTTGTGTTAGTTTACCACACCAGATTTTTTTCTAAAGTACCATTTCAGTACTTTGTATAATTCTAACCTTAATAATAAGATAAATTATGTGCACATATAGTAAACTTTTCACCTTTATCTGTAATATTTTTTCTAAAAAAAATGTATTTTTAGAAGAATTTTGGAGAATCTTAGACGTTTGATTCCAGATGTTATTCGGGTTTCATCTTAGTGCGGTCTAATGATGCATAATGTATCAAGTCCTCTCGCCAAGTACTATATTTATCTTGGACAATAAATTGAGTTAAATTATAATCTTAATGGGAAATTTTTCAATTTTTACTTTCTCTTACTCCTAGTAAGAGGAAGTATTGTAATCGTGTCAAATTTTCGATATCGAGTTTTCACCGGAAATATCCGTTTTGAGGTCCCCTGAGTCAAAAAAAGTGGTTTTTTAGCAAATGGTCTGTGTGGTGTGTGGGGTGTGTGTGTGTGTGTTGTGTGTATTATGATGTGGATGTATGTATGTTGTATTATGTATGTATGTATGTATGTATGTATGCTATGTAATGTATGTATTATGTATGTATTTATGTATTTATGTATGTATTATGTATGTATTATGTAGTAGGTAATGTATGTATGTATGTATGTATTATGTATGGTATGGTCATGATGATGTATGTGATGTAGTATTATGTATGTAGTTATGTTATGGATGTTATGTATGTATGTTGTATGATGTATGTATGTATGTATGTATGTATGTATGTATGTATGGGTTTAGGTATGTGGTAGTATTAGGTAACTGTATGTATGGATGTATGTATTATGTAGGTATTATGTATGTATTATGTATGAGGTAGTAGGTCGGTATTATGTATGTATGTATGTATGTATGTATGTATTATTAAAGTATGTATTATGTATGTATGTTAAAAAATGTAGTATGGATGGATGTATGTATGTATGTATGTATGTATGTATTATGTATGTATGTATGTATGTATGGATGTATGTATGCATGTATGTATGTATGTATGTATGTATGTATGTATGTATGTATGTATGTATGTATGTATGTATGTATGTATGTATGTATGTATGTATGTATGTATGTATGTATGTATGTATGTATGTATGTATGTATGTCTGTATGTATGTATGTATGTATGTATGTATGTATGTATGTATGTATGTATGTATGTATGTATGTATGTATGTATGTATGTATGTATGTATGTATGTATGTATGGATGTATGTATGTATGTATGTATGTATGTATGTATGTATGTATGTATGTATGTATGTATGTATGTATTGGATGTATGTATGGATGATGTAGTATGTATTAGTAGTAGTACTGTAAGTCTGTCTGTCTGTATGTATGGTATGTAGATGTATTATGTATGTATGTATGTATTTGTATGTAATGTATGTATTATTATGTATGTATGTATGTGGTAGTCTTACTTATGTATGTCTCATGTCTGTAGGGTTCATGTATGTAGTCTGGTGGATGTATGTAGTAATGTAATGTTGAACAGCAAGCTCAAAAACGAAAAATAGTAGAAAGTTCGAACTTGATATTCCGTTTAGTTATCATTATGGGATCCGACAGTGGGTCATTTGTCAAAATTCCTCAATCGGAAGTACCACTTTACTAGTGTTTTTTTTTTACGTTTTTGCGCTTTTCTCAGAAATGGCTCCAACGATTTTATTCAATCTTAGTATATCAACTACACACACTAACAACTACAACTTTTATTTGAAACATTTCTCCGGGAAAATTAATTTAAGGGCACTTCTGGGGGAGGGGTAGGGTTAGGTTTTCATCTAAAGTGCTATTTCAGTTTATTATACAATTCTGTCATCTAAATAATGTTAATTAGAATTGAATATGTTGTAAATTCCGACTTTGAAAAAAATCGGATAACCGGAAGTTTAGTTTACTTTATCACTTTACTAAATGTTTTTTTTCACTTTTTTGCGATTTTCTCAAAAATGGATTTTCTTGAAACTTGTAATATAAACTAAACATGCAAAGATCTACGTCATTTATTTAAAACATTTCCCTGGGAAAATTCATTTAAGGGCACTTTTAGGGGAGGGGAGGGGTACAGATTCCTCTAAAGTGCTATCATAGTTTATTATACAATTCTATCATCGAAACAAAATTAATTAGAAATAAATAGATGGTTATAATTCAGAGATTCAAGAAAATTAGTAAACCGGAAGTGCGCTTTTACTGAACAGTTTTTTTCAGTTTTCGACGATTTTCGTTAAATTTGGTACACAAACTATAAAATTTGTCAATTATAATTTTGAGAACTGGAATAAGAGAAAGTCACGTAAGTGTTTCACACAAAAATGTCTCTAAATAATTATCTGAAAAACTATCTAAGTAAACAGTGCAGTTTCCCACTTCTAAAGATTAAGAAATTAGAATCGATAAATCAAGATTTCTATTAATAAAATTAACCATTTAAATAAAATAAAATGAATATTTATCTTATGAAGCGAATACTAAAAATAATTGATAAACTGGTGATGCCGTTTGGAAAATGAAACTAATCTAGTTGATAGACCCTATATCAGATATAAGAAAGATTCCTGTAAGAAGCTACAACTTTTCACACAAGTAGCTACATAAATATATTTTAGTTTGCTTTTTTATCTATGTTATACCACTTTGTGATACATATTTCTAATAATATATTCGGCCTTTTATCTTCTGAGTTTATTAAATTAAATGTCACGAATTTCTTAGACCTTGTTTTTATATTATTGTAACATTTAGTTAATTAAACGTGGATTTTTTAGATTGTTATAGGATATATTGCACTGCGACCTGAAAGATCTATTGTGCTCCCGGGAGCCTTCTCAGTGCATTGCCGGTTATATAAAAATAGCAGCTGCAGAATTTTCATGGAAAACCTGACGTCTCTGTTCCACTAGAGTGCATGGAATATCAACTTTTCCGCAAAATGTTTCAAATAATAGTTAGTGTAAGGGAAGGTAAGTGGTTAGCGTACTGTACACCCACGCGGAGGTCTCGGATTCAAGTCCGGTTGCGCTGCCCTTAGATTTTTTTATTCCTCTCATTATTTATGCGAGTAAATTCCAGTTTTTCCTTGACCTGTCAGTGTTTGTGTCGGATTTAGTTTATTTTTAAAATGCGTAATTATTTTGGGTATTTTATTAAATTTATCGCTTTAAATTATGATTAAAAATGAAATGGATGTCTCTTAGAGAAATGCTGGGAGGACAAACGGGGATTATTCAGTGTCCCCGTTTCGCTGGTACTAGTTTTCGCGTATTTGGGAGGGTACCACTCTCGCAGGATTGCCTGGGCGAGTTGGAGTTAAAGGATATCTTGGGCTATTGTAGACTACCGATAGGCTACCGAGGGAGACTATTTAAGGGGATGATATGGGGGCATCGGGGGGGGGGATAAAAGCCATATAGGCTTAGGTCCCATGCCACCAGCACCCGGTTAATAAATAATCATAAATGAAATGAATGTCATTCATGATTATTGCTTTTATATACGAATTGACAATACTTGCGGAAGCCAGCGTAAACGTTTACAGTAAGATAGTTGAATTTATTGATAGTATATAAATAAAAATTTAGCATTTGAATTATAACATATGATAAATTAAGAATTTTAAATTAGGATTACTCGTAAAGTAGATTTAGGTATAAAGGAGATAGTGGGACAGTGGTTTTAGGGACAGTGAGATTAGGATACAGCTCACTGTCCGGTGGTGGACAGGGTTGTTCGGAAGCCGAAAGTGTACTGAGAAGGCTTCGGGCGACAATGACCATAGATGTTGACAAGCCTTAAATTGAAATAATAATAATAATGATAGATTCATAAAAATGTGAGTTTTATGCAGGCTTGCAAACCAAGAACAAAGGAAATCTACAGAATATTGCTGAGAAAATTTGGTTTCTCTTTTTCTCCCACCGGTAAAAGGAAGTATGGCTATCGTATTTTTCACTGGAAATACATGGTTTGAGGTCCCATAAATATGAAAAATTAAATTTTCTAGCAAAATGATATGTGTATATATATATATATATATATATGTATGTATATATGTGTGTGTGTGTGTGTGTGTGTATGTATGTATGTGTGCGCGTAGTTGCATGTATATGTAGTTTTCATATATTTGCTGATGTGGAATTTATTTCATATAAATATATATATATCACAACAGGTATCTATCATAAATATGAAAAAATATTATTAGCATTTTGTTGAGTATAAAGCAGATGAAACTTGAAAAGTATTTACAAATTAAATAAATGATAACAGAATTCCATTCATAAGAAGTAAGAATTTTATGATCGTCACTTGCTTTTAATCGTAGAGAGACGTATTAATGATGTTCTATGATGTGGACATCATAGATCAAGTGTTCCCATATTTTCCTGGTATATTTGTTACAAGTGCAATTACATTTATTACAAGTATAAGTACAAGTGCAGCTGTTATCGTTAATTATCTGAAATCTGTGTAGTAACTTATCTCATTATTTATGTTAATAAAGTCCAGTTTTTCCTTGGCCCGTCAGTGTTTGTGAAGGTTTTAGTTTATTTTTAAAATGCTTTTTTATTTTGTATATTTTATTAAATTTATCGCCTAATGAATTATGATTAAAAATAAAATGAATGTCATTCATATTATTGCTTTTATATACGAATTGACATTACTTGCGGAAACCAACGTAAAAGTTTATCAGAGACATTTTCCGTGGTAGCCTCCTGCTTCATTCTGTGGTCATCGACCGGCGTTCGCCCATCTTCAGGATGCGTTTGTCAGACAGTGTGGTAACACAGACTTGCACAGAGCAAATTCAGTTTATACACTGACTGGTCTTTTTAATTGTATTTTAAAACTAACTGTAAAAGTTTACAGTAAATAGTTGAATTTATTGATAGTATACAAATAAAAATTTAGCATTTGATGTATACACATATGATAAATTAAGAATTTTAAATTAGGATTACTCCTAAAGTAGATTTAGGTTTAAAGGAGATGCGAGGAATATCGAGTACTCCACCCCCACAGAATGAATGAGTGTATGAATGTAGGTAAGAAATATAATAATTTGTGCGAACGTATTTATTAGCGTGTATGTAATTATTAGCGATAATCGATTTGTAGGTTAGAGCTGAATCATATGTGAGTAAGTTATGTAAATAGTTTTATATAGTTTTAAATTAGGATTAGGTTTGACGGGATGAGAGGAATCCATCCCAAATTAGGATACCCTATAGGTTCAATTTAAGACTAGTATTATGTGTACTCGTATAATAGATCTTTACTTAAATAATTGTGAACTTGGTAATTAATATTTATGTAAATTAAATAAATGTTAGGATCAGAAAACTATACTACATGGTTATAGCCTTAGATGCTAAAGCAAAAAAAAATAGAAAAGAAATGCGAATTGAGCTAGTATATACACTTTTGCATTTTATTTCCTTCTTAATGCATATTCCAATACAGGGTGCTGCATTTAAAAGAATAGTTTCATATATAATTCTTTTTTTTACAAAAACATCAGATACCAGTAAACTTTGGCTGATATAGAAAGGATATTAATAATGTGGAAACACTATTGATACACTTAATCTATTAAGTGTTTGTCCAAATTATATATCAAATCAAATTTCATTCCTAGAATTTCAGGGCATGTATGTATGTGGAAACCAAATATGTCAAAAAAAAAAAAAACGATCAATCGCAGGTAGGCAAAACATTTTATTCCATTTAGTCACCACCATCATATGCGGCATGACGGTTTCGATAAAAATACGTCATCTAGAAATGCGAATTTCATTTTTTCACAATTTTCTCAGAAACGGTGACACCAAGATTCCTGAATATTCGCATCATTGAACATTCTCGAATACTCGACGTCTATACACATGATTACGAATAATAGCTTCTTTTTTTCTGTATATATAGCAATATGTTTGGATTGCAAATTTGATAATTATTTACTATATAACTTATAATAATATTCTTATTTGATAATGAAATTAATTTATCTAAATTACCCTCGTAATACTATTATCTATTATTATATATCTGAGTAGTTAAACAGAATTTATGTCGCCCATTCAGTCAATTGCCCTAAATCATTACAATATTACATAGAGTTACTTGGCTCGGTTATGTGGCGTCTTAATGCTGCTTCCAAATTACATTACTGTGTGTGTATATATATATATATTTATTATCCTTCATTGCATTATTATTGCTATTATTATATCATTTGAACTGCATTATTATTACATTGTTATCCTATTTGACAATACTTACGTTAATATAATATTTAATCTGGTTTTATCTAATTTATTTTTAATTTAATAAAAATGTTATTAGAAATTCTATAATTTGTACAGTTCAATCAATTAGAGCCTATTAGGTTTGAAGTTCTTACTTTTTCAGCTCTATTTGCTTTTAATGTTTTTGTGTTCTAGTCAGATTTGTCGATATAATGTCGACGACGATGATTTATGGATATGAAAATAGATTATTATTTATTCGCAGAAGGGGAGGGCAAACCCTACGCTATCCAAAGCCTCCCAGGGCCCATATAGCTACCCCTAAAGAATAACAACCACTGGGACTAGAATGAAAATCCAGGCCCAGGTTTTAACCATCTAAGTTTCACCACAGACCGAACAAATCGGACCAAAACCTTAAAAGGACACAGCTTAAGATCCTCTACCGATATCCTACTCCGGCCTAAGGTCCTAAACTTAATCTCCTCACAACCCAAACAATTCGTCATCAGATGCATGGGTGTTTCCTCCTCAGTCTCACAAACTCTACAAAAGGGGTCAGCCCATTATACAGAGATGTCTCCTTAAACCACAATGCCCAGTGAGGAATCCAACCAGATGCCTGAGGGAGGTCCGTGAAAGATATCGGACCCCAATACTCAAAACTCCGTCCGGGCCCCCAATGAGCATTTTCGACTGCCGACAACCCACTGCACTCATCCATAAGGATGAGTGCTGTGAGGTCATCCACATCTGAAAGCCCGACAAACATGTGCCAGAAGACACACCAACAGCAGGCTCTGGACCAATGAAAGGGAGAGAGGCACCTAATTTGGCAAACCTATCCACCTTCTCATTCCCAAAAATTCCCATATGACCTGGAACCCAGACCAGAAGCACATCCTTTAATGAAGAAAGATCTTCCAGTCTTTTAGAACATTCCAACACCAATCTGGAAGTGAAGACACATGAATTAAGCGCCTTCAACGCAGCCTGGCTGTCCGAACAGATACAAACACCTTTTAAATTAGTGTTACGCACCCTCTCATCCAAAATACAGCAAAGAATTGCATAAACCTCAGCCTGGAAAACGGTGGCCCACTCACCAAGAGGCGCTATCAAATGATCTCCCGTCTCAAAATAGTGATAATAGATAATAATATATATGTAGAATAAGTAAGTAATAAGATTAAAATTAATACATTATGAATAAAATTAGAATTGAAATTGTTCAATTAGATATCGGCGACATTTCCCTACAGTGCGAGCATATTGAATAACTTTGCGTTTAGGAAAATTTAATTCATCAATCAATCGGGCTGTTGTCAGAAAAAAAGAATCCATTGAGTTACAAAACTTTAATTTCGGATAAGAGTGTGCATTCCCCATAAAATGAACAGGATCTTCTAGAATCCAATGGAAAGAGCCTGTCTATAAAAGAAATGAAATTCAAATGCAAGTGCTCACCTCTAATTTTAAACAGCCATCGTAATTCTCGCAGAGTTAGTTCACTATTCTAAAATTATTTTTTCCCGGGAAAGTCAAAGAAAAGAGTTCAAGCATTTTTGTTTCTAATGAAGATCTAAATTGCGGGGAGTGGGGCCCAGAGTGTTTGGGCCAAGAACCAAATTGTCAGAGCGTATGGGCAAGTTTTCCAACTTCTTTCAGCCGAAGGTGTGTTCACTTTAATCTGGACAGGAAACATCGGAATCAGGAAATCGTTAAGCTAGGCCGCCATTAAAGCACTGAGCTTATAGGTCAACAATTCAAAAATGGTATAAAAATGTTTCTGCAAACTCAATGACATGGGCAAGAACAACAGGTTTGCCGTATTTTAGGTGCTAGAGCATGCTGGCGCGAAAAGAAATGAGATGGCCAATACTCTAGCGAAGAAAGGCGTTGCATCTCTCTTTTTGGTCCTCAATTCTTCTATAGCATAAGCGACTACCAGTCTGTTCGAGAAGAACTTAGAAATAAAGAGGACCTGGAGAGAGCACAGATCTGGAAAATCTTCCCAGAATGAAGCAATATAAAACCTGTCTAGGCAATTATAAGTCTGAGTGAAAATGGGCTTCACATGCTGACGGGTTTCCTCACAGAACATTGTAGACACAGAGAGTAACTGAAGAAGTTGGACCTAGAACACGATAGCGTCTGCAGATTCTATGGAGGAGATACAAATACACCTACTAACGGAATGCGATGCTATCATCCAGAAAAGATTTGGAAACCTGAGTAGTTATTAGGCGTTGGAGGGAGATATTCTTTAGTAAGAATCTACTAAGGTCCTAAGATTCCTCAGAGATCTTAATCTGGAAGGATTGCTGTAGGTGAGTAGTATCGACACTGACACTAGCGGTTTGTCACAATAGACCTATTTTGGTTGCACTACACTAACCCCACCCCCCTCAAACAACATCTAAATTAAATGAAAATAAAAAAATTTGAACTTTAAGTTTCAACTTCCTGTAATCTTTTGTTTTGGAGATATTTTGTACCCAACTACACATCACACCTGAAATGTAATTGGTGATGTTGTGTGTTTGTGTGCTGGTAGCTTGTGGCGTGAGCGGTTTAGTAAAAGGGGCTTGTAAGTATATATGTTTAAGAGAGAAGAGAAGTATTTAGTAATAATCAAGAGAGCACCACTGTTTTTGAAATAAAAAATATATTCTCTAACAATATTCCCAGTTTACAATATTCACAACTATATCTTAATAATTCAGATGTGTATCTAGAATAAATGCAAAACTCTATCACAGGCACTGAGTTTGAGAGAGCGATTCCTGTAGCAAGTGTTCTGGCTTTGAAAGCAGAATGCAGACTCACTTGTTTGAAAGCAGAAGGAGACTGCCTTGAAGGAATGCCCTCTCTGACGGGGGATTTTCTCTTACAAAACAGTTGGCCAAGTGGCATTGTTATTTTCCTAACAAATTCCTATGATTTTGTCTCTTTAGCAACAATGACCTTATTTACATTTTAGTACCTGACTCTAAAATACATTATTTTTGCCAAAATTATTTCATTTAAAATATTTTTCAAAACTATTTATTTTTGCATTTCTTCTTTCACTATTCACCCCACTTCATTCACCAAAAACATTTTTCAGTTCTCGAGGCACTTCAGTTCATATATTTCTGGTGAAAACTCATATTTCGAAAATTTGACTCGATATTAATACTTTCTCTTATTGCAGTATGAGAAAGTAAAAAGGAATAGAGCACTGAAATGGTTGTAGCTTACCAATTCTAATATAGAGAATTATAAAATTTCTAAATAAGCGCAAACCCATCGAATAGATTGATTTTTACTTCAGCTTTGGGATGGCCATTAAAATAAATAATCTTTAAATCAGTCTTGGGATACATCCTGCTTCTTTTACATCTAAACTTTACCATTTACATTAAAACTTAGTCAAGTTTTAGTTATCCAATTTTAAAGGCCATTCACAAAGAATTAGGCACTATATAAGTATATACCCATTATAATATATTAATATTAGTCAAAAAGATTTCCTTTTATTACGGCATTTATAAAATAGGATATTACGATTTTAAATTAAATCAAATTCTTTCGATGATAGTTGAGATTTATTTTTTGATTTTTTTTTTATTTCAATAAATGATTAAGATTAAACCTTTAAGATCTATCTCTAACAGAGGAATATATAGATAAATAATATAAAGGGAAGAAATGAGGATTAAATAATATAAGCGTACTTGTCAAAGTAATTACTGGCGCTTTAAAAGATGCTTTATATACACATATAATATACAGCCTTTTATTTGCTTAGCTAAGCATATAATGAGGCTTACCAAAACTAAGTCCTGTTTGCTTTCTCTGTGATTAATATATGTAAATTAACCTTCTTCTCATCCCCACGATAAGTCGGTATTAAGTATAATAATAATAATAATTTATATATGCCTATATATTTTGTACGTAAATGGATATTTATATATATACTGTATATATTCAAACACTTCCTCGCGCATACATTAATGCTAGTTTCATGTTTACTTGAACTTATTACACTGGTAAGAGACAGAATAAGCGTTGCAATCTTATTTTCGATTTCGAGTTTTTTTAATTGGAAATACAAGTTTGGAGATTCACTGAGTGCGTAAAAGTAGCTTTCAAAATCGGTCTGTGTGTGTGTGTGTGTTTGTGTGTGTGTATGTGCGTGTGGTGTGGTCAGCAACACTCCAATACGGGAAAATCGCAGAAAGTTCAAATATGATATTTTGATTTAAGTTTTACCCGGGGACTTAATAGTAAAATTTTGATTAACAGAAAGAAAACTTATTTGTTTGCAATTTTTTTTTTTGAAAAAAGCTCAACTATTTTTTTTGTTTTTCTGTGTATATCATCTAAATACTTATATAACTTTTATTTAAATCAATTTAGTAATATTTTTTGGGAGAAATTTGACGTTAGCCTTTACTCTAAAGTGGCATTTCAATGTAGTATATGATCCTATCATCCAAATACAATATTAATAAAAATTAGATGTATTGCTAAAATTTTAAGTTTGAAGCAAAACAGTTATAATATACCAAACCGATTGAAGAAGCTCATTGTTAAAAATCATTGCAATATATATGCGAAACGTCGGTTTATACCCTTCAATCAAGCGGTCTCAACGTGTTATACATAAAATGCTAAATCCAGTTACAATTTAGTAGAAATTCCTAATTTGAAGTATATTGATCAATAATAACTATTTAAATTGCACAAATGAATAATCATGTGAGTGTTTCACAATGGATTCTTCTATAAATGCGATATTATATAATTATCTCTGCAGTACAGTTTAACGATGCCTTTATTCACTATATTATAATAAAAAATGCATTAATTGATTTGTATAGTTAGAATCGTGATTTGCTAAAAGGGCATCAGTCACTATTTTTTCCGTTTTCAGATTATGAGTATTTTAGGATCTATATTACTAGTATTATGTCCTGTGTTAGTAGGGCATCAGTCTCTCCACTTAGCTGCGTATGGTAGGGCAGAGAAATCTGGAGTTTTTGTTAAAAGGGCAACAGTCAATGACTGATACCATTTTAACAAATTACCAGCAGGAGCGCTAGTGAGGCAGCTCAGCTGACTGCAGCTTGTTGCTGATCAGCTGAAATTAACCCTCTAAATTCTAACTCGTGTTCAGTATTTAATATTTTTGTAAAATGAATGAATGTGAGAGCAGCAAAAGTGTTGTGGAGCAACACATGTCTCGTAAAAGAAAGAAATCCGATCCTAATGATTACAGTAGGAACAAAATACAGGAAGCAAAGATTAAAGGTTTGGAACACCCAACCACAGAGGAGTAAACATCCGAGCAAGGAAGCCTGGAATGTCCTGCAAGTGAGTACCGACAGAATCTATTTTCTCTCGTGTATAGTATTACTTCTATTGAGAATCATGTGTAGGTTTATTGTTAGGAAAACAAGGATATCTTTTATTTCTGTTATTTTCAAAGGTAGCTAATTAGGTTCGGGATTTTTCAGATACAAGAAGAAGTGCTGGAAAAAGTAGGAGAAAATAACTGTATAGATATATTCACAAAGTTCCACGACATTTCCACAAAGAATGAACAAGTTATATTTCTCCAGGGTCTTATAGATGTGCGAGACATCAAACAAAGACGACCAAGGAAACAAGATCCAAGAGTTGATGTAGCCAGTTATAAATACCATTTGTTAGTTGGCACCTCGCGACCGGAAGTATGCTTAAATGGATTCATTTCTGCCTTTGATACAACTACCAAGAGAGTAAGAAGGCTAAGAGAACTTAAACAAGCAGGAAAAACTCCGGAGAATAAAAGAGGGAAATGTGTTAGTTACAGCCTTCCAGTTGCTATAAAACTGATAGTCCGAGAACATATCGAGTCCTTTCCTGTAAAAGAGTCTCATTACTCAGGAAAGAAAGTATTATACCTCAGTTCAGATCTAGATTTAAAAACAATGCACAAGTTATACCTCGAGAAACATCCTGACATGAAAGTAAGCTACTCCTTCTACAATTCTTTTTTTTATGAAAATTTCGGCTATAGGTTTGGAAGACCACAAGTTGATACATGCTGCACATGTGAAGAACTCAAGCTGAAAATAAAATTACCTCATCTTAACGATGTCGCGAAACGTGTGGCAGTTGCAGAACTAATGATACACAAACTCAGGAGTAGGAAGTTTTACACAGCGTTGAAGTATGAAGTTTCTGAAGATGCCAAGAAAGAAGACCTCATTTGTCCTTTGATTTCATGCAAAACATTTCACTGCCTAAAGTACCTGAGCAGGAACTGTTTTACCTCCGCCAGTTAACTGTGATGTCTTTTGCATTGACAATATTAAGTCTGGTAAAAGTGTGCTTTATTTGTATCATGAAGGAGAAGGTAAGAAAGGTCCTAATGAAGTATGCTTATTTTTGCATGATTATATTTCAGAACAGGTTCCAGAGAAGTTTACTGAACTTCGTCTTTTCTCTGATAACTGCCCAGCTCAGAACAAGAATCAAACGCTTTTAAGGTATCTTCTTTCATTGACAGAGTCAGGGCGATTTCAGAAAATTCAGTATTTCTTCCTTGTCAGGGGCCATAGCTTTCTACCCTGTGACAGGGATTTTGGCATTAAAAAGAGAAGATTTCGAAAACATGATAGAATATTCAGTATTGAAGAAGTGATTGACCATATTCTAAAAAGTGGTAGGCCAGGAAAGTTTGAGGTCACGAAAGTACACACTTCTGAGATTCTGGACTTCAAAGACTGGTGGAAAATGCATTATAAGAAAATTGTTTGTTCTGAAGAAAGCAAAAACAAACCAAGACAGGAAAAGGTATATCTTGGGATCAGTACCCTGTATCATTTTATTTTTAACCAAGACCACCGAGGATACATTAAAGCCTCGTCGCACATTAATGGCCTTTTATCGCACACGTTTTTCGTGGGCCTTCAAAGAGGTCCCATTCCATTGCCAGACAACAGGGCATATCGGACTGGCAAAGTTCCCATAAAAGCAACAAAACTGAAACATTTTGTTAAGCTTATCACATATGTGCCCAGCGATCACTCTCAGTTCTATCAGAACATTCTGCAGTGGTCAGCAGATGATAATGCTCAAGAAGACGAGTAGGAGCGCTAGAATTCTCAACATTTCAAGTAGTACTGTACTGATTATGTTGCCGATTATTTTAGTTATGTTAATTATAAAATAATCAGAACAATAAATTAACCATTATGTGTGATTTTTTTTGGAAAAAGGGTTAGCTATGACATGTTTCAGTTCACCTTGAATAAGTATTTTGTTAAAAGGGCAGCAGTCAACGAGTTTTGAACAACAATAAAAAGATATCAGAACACGCAATCACATATTTTGTTAATCCACATAATCAAAATGAGGCTATAGAACGTATACGTACAAACAGAATCATCCAACAATGAGCACATGTGGAATGAAACAGTTTTTAGCGTTTTCCCAAAACTATGCTGCTCATTACTCATGCCCTTTTAACAAATCACGATCATGTTATTTCTTTGAAACTAATGTGTTAATTTTACGAACTCCATGTTTTTAGGGCCACTCTCATGAGTGCAAGCGAGATTGTTATATTTTTGTCTACAATAGTTGAAACTCAGTCAAAAAATAATAACCTAGTATGGAATTCGTACGACTTTTATTATCATTATTATAAATCTAAGTCTTAAATTGTTTTTACAATTTTAATCATTACACAATACTTATGATAAAAGTGGTGGGAAGTATATTAATAATTTAATTGAATCCATGAAAAATTTGCATTCAAGTTTTGATGGTGGAGTCTTGCTATGAATTCCTCATTCAGTTATTTTTATAGAAACATTAGCGTATTAGGGAAGGGATTAGCTGAGTGGTTAACGTACTGGACTCCCACGCGGAGAACCGGGTTCGAGTCCAGCTGTGCTATCCTTAGGTTTTTTTCTTCCTAGGAGCCCTACAGCTCACTGTGCGGTGATGGACAGTGTTGTCTGCAACGAGACAACACTGTCCGGAGGCCGGCAATGCACTGAGAAGTCTCCGGGCGCCAGTGACCATAGATGTTGACGCGCCTTAAACAAACAAACAAAAATTAGTATATTTGGTCTAGGAGACTAATGTATTTAAAAATTCAGCATCCGTATGTTTGTGGCCGCAAAACTCGAAAAGTAGTCGATGGATTGACTTGAAATTTTTATACAGCGTTGGATTTCTATATAAGCGTGTTTGTATATGCTTTTTTTTCCGAAGTTCCCACGGAAACAGGAAATTCCGAGCGTTTCGCGGGGTTGGCAGAAATAGACCGATGCAGACGCGTATGATCGTGGCGCGCTCTCTGAACCTCTTTCTCAACTACTTATATGAATCTCTCTCCGCCACCAGTCTCGAAGTACCTCACACCAGTCTCGCGCAGATTGCCGAGCTGGCCGAATGAGTGATGGTGTTGTTTAATATAATAATAATACTTTTTATTATTTTATTATTACGTTTATTTTTTGTTTATTGCATATATGGGAGCACACATAACAGCGTTTCTTCAATTATGTCAAACAGATGATTTTGCAAGAACTTTGATGTACGCAGACTTTACGACTTATTACACTTGGAACGCAACACGAAAGAATTTCGAAAGAAGGAAGAGAGGCAAAGCAGTAGTTGTACAGCCTGGAATATTTTCATCTAATGCTTTTGGAAGAATATACACTATTCATCCGATCCCCCCGCAGAATGCTTTTATTTACGTTTGCTTCTGATTACCGTTCATGGTCCAACTTCATTTATACACTTGCGAACAGTGGCTGGAATAGTATATAATACGTATCGGAGTGCGTACGAGGCACTTAATTTGCTGGAAAAGACAATCATTGGGATAAGTCAATTGAAGATTCATCGGCTACTTCTAAATCCATTCAAATACGTACGCTGTTCGCAATTATTTTAACTACATGTTTCCCGTCACGACGACTACAATTGTGGGAGAAATACAAAGACTACATGGTCGAAGATATTCTGCACAGAATGCGTCAAGAAACACATAATCATGGCTTGGATTTCACAGAAGAAATATACAATGAAGCGCTAATCTTCATTGAGGATCTTTGTCTTGCAATGTGTGGCAAATAGTTGACACAATTGGGAGTAACAGCACCGAATAGGCCGATCAATACAACATTCTTCAGAGAACTGCTCAGATAGCAATCATACACCAGAAATGACTTACAGCTGTTCGTCCAAGAAAATACACTGAAACACCTTCAAGAACAAAAGATACATTTGATACTATCATACAAGCTGTGGCCAACCAATCCGGTGGATTGTACTTTTTGGCTGCTCCAGGTGGAACTGGAAAAACGTTCTTAATTCCTTAACCCTGGCTAATATCCATTCAAACGGTCATATTGCGTTAGGACTTGCTTCTTCAGGTATTGCTGCTACGTTGATGGATGGATGGACAAACAAAAAAATGTAGTCCATTCACTAGCTTTACCAATAAAAAAAAGACTTTCAGTTAAAAACATTTTTTCTTTCTTTCCTTTCAGTGCACAGCAACGCAAAGTAGGGTATTAAATTGAATGATGTGTTTTCTTGCTGAATCTATGTTAACTATAATACTTCTATTTACTTCCCTAATAATTAAAATCAGAACGAGCCACAGCGAAGCGTGGCCGGGTTTAGCTAGTATTGGATATAATGTTCAGTTTTAATAAAATCAGAGTTATACCTCAGATCAGATTAGCTAATACTAAATTCCCAACAAGAATTTATATAAATAAGATCAAATATAATTATGTATTTAATGTTGATGAATATTGTACTTGTTGCAAATTAAGAAAACCAGTAAAAAACGAAAACCAGATATAGTTATACATTTTTTAATGGAGTATCCAAGTTTCTCTAATTATTAGGAAATTATACTTACTATAATATTTTAATTGCAATAGTTATGAAGATACTATTAGTGGTTTACTGACTATTAACAATATTCAAAAGGTTGATGGACATTTACTTATTATGTGGTTGAATCGTTAAAATTAAGAGATTTAATTACTGATTAAAAAAAGTTAGGGTTTAAGTTCATATTCGAAGCTCGTATATTATTGTTTTTTTTATTACTTTCTCTTACTCCTAGTAAGAGGAAGTATTGTAATCGTGTCAAATTTTCGATATCGAGTTTTCACCGGAAATATCCGTTTTGAGGTCCCCTGAGTCCAAAAAAGTGGTTTTTAGGCAAGGTCCTGTATATATATGTATGTGAACAGCATAGCTCAAAACGAAAATCCGTATAATTGAAACTGATTATTCCGTTTCATGGGATACGACACTACGTTATCTGTCAAAATTCTCAAACCGGAAAGTACCACTTTACTAGTTGGGATTTTTTACATTTTTGCAATTTTATCTCAACAATGGATCGGAACATTATTCTTTAAACTTTTAACATCAACCACACATACAAAAAGCTACAACTTTTATTTGAAACATTTCTCCGAGAACATGCAATGTAGGGCACTTTTGGGGGAGGGTTGGGGGTTAGGTTTCCATTTAAAGTGCTATTTCAGTTTATTAGACAATTCCATCATCTAAATAATGTTAATTAGAATTAAATATGTTTTTGAAATTCTGAGTTTGAAAAAAAATTGGATAACCGGAAGTGCGTTTACTTTACCACATTACTAAATGATTTATTCACTTTTTTGCAATGTTCCCAAAAATGGTTCCGACGATGTTTTTGAAACTTCGTATATAAACTAAACATGCAAAGATCTACAACTTTTATCTAAAACATTTATCTGGGAAAATTCTTTTAAGGGCACTTTTAGGGGAAGGGTGGGGTTAGATTTTCATCAAAGTGCTATCCTAGTTGATTATACAATTCTATCAACCAACCATAATTAGTTAGAACTAAATAGATGGCTGAAATTCCGACTTTCAAGAAAATTAGTAAACCGGAAGTGCGCTTTTACTGAACAGTGTTTTCAGTTTTCGACGAATTTCATGAAATTTGGTACACAAACTATAAAACTTGTCAATTATCATTTTGAGAACTGGAGTAAGAGAAAGTTGTGTGAGTGTTTCACACCAGATTTTTTTTTTTTTATCATAATGCAGTATATTTATATATTTTGTTTATATAAACACGTCTTTTTTTTTCCTCTCTTTTATTTAGTTTTGAAAATGTAATTATTTGGTATGATTATATATATGTTTTAAATGAGTGCTCTATTCATTGCTATGATGTATATCTATCTATAAGCAATAAGTGCATACACACATACATATTTCTTTGGGGCAAGCTTGGTACACTGGTTATAAAAGCATGGACTTGTAACTGGGTAGTCTCCAGTTTGAGCTCCGCGTATAACTGCTGAATTTATATTAGTCCATTATCTAAAGGTTAATAGTAACGTATTATGTGCTTCCGCTCCCATCCTATAGCTATACTTAATACCTGCCTGAAAAAGAATTGACATTACTCTACTTTTACTTTATTTCCACATTTATTTACCTGTATATGGCTATAGATTATAGCAGCATGCTATATCTCAATCCCTAAGCAAATATTATGGCAGTTTAAAATTTAAACCTACACAGACTTGTCCTGCAGGAACTTACCTAAAAAAAAGTTTCTCCAGCAATATATTTCTAATGTAAGTGAGCAATGGAGGTTCTACTTCAATCTAATAATTAAGCAGAACTAAACTTATATAACAATTCTAATTAAAAAAAAATAATATATTATCAGAACTGAAAGAATCTTTAATATATTATAAGTGATTTTTTATTAAAAATTATTATTGCATAATATAAATTAAACATAAATTAAATTAGATGCGTAAATTATTATTATTATTTTTTTGTTTACGAGAAATATTACAACAATAAATTAAACTGTAACATATTGCTTTCTTTCAGTTATATCCAGCAAGGTTTGCCACTAACACAGATAAAGGTAAGTGGAATCAAAATTGCTTGCCGTAAACCATTTAATATACTAGATAGTTGGGTTCATCTATTGCATATATATATATATATATATATATATATATCTTGAAGAGAATGTTTGACGTGGAGGTGAATAATAGATGTAATTAATTTACACCCTTATTGGTTTCCTCCATCGCTTCACATCACACACACGCCTGTGTGTGAACTTAAAACCACAATAAAACCACCCACCTTTCAGATTTCATTGCCCATATATATCTTAATATCTCTAAATAAATAACTTTTTAACTAAACTATGGTTTAATCTGATCACATTTTGTAAACTATTTTATTTTTCATTAATCGGCTAACAATGTAATCTCATTGTTACATTATAATGTTATTTGAAGGTTATCCAATTCATTAGGAGATCGTTTGGGAAGATTTGGGGAGAACACTCTTTACTTTAAATATTGTTTTTGTTCAAATATTGCTAATTCTGCATTTATTTGATAACTTAGAACCTCCCCTTGGTCAGACCTAATTCGTTTCACTCTATTATAATGGGTTTGAGAAGGAGAGAAATTGGATTTGTTAGATAAATGAACTGGAAGTAATGCTGAACACTGTATAATAAGGAAAATAACACAAACTGCCTGGACTTTACACGAATATATAAAATAGTAATGAAAGATTTAGAGCTAGAATGAGAAAGGTTGTAGACGCGTTGTGACTGCTGTATGAACTGTAACTGTAATAATCTCCCGTAGCTGTATTTTAAAAGATTCTCCCACTCTAGTCTGGTCTAAACTAGTGAGTGACACTGCCACTCTCTGCTTTGGATCCCACTTTTCGGATCCTATTACAGTATTAAGCTCCTAAACCATTATTCCAATCTAAAAGCTTGTACTCTTAAATTTTATTACATGAATAATCTCGTTACATGAATAATCTCGTTATATTACTAACATAGGCTTATTTTAATTTTTCTTCTTAAATGATTTCCTACGACAAACGTGGGACCAAATAAGAAAGTGAAATAGCTAACTAACTAAGTGTTTAGCGTATTGGACTCCCACGCGGAGGTCCCGGGTTGGAGCCAGCGTGC
>JAAEAF010011813.1:0-13672 GCA_011037195.1 Triatoma infestans | reverse complement strand
TGGTCCATCACATATCCTTCAAATAGCTTCAACGTCACTTTCCATTAGTCCAAGAAACTGGAACTTCTTTAAGTATATGATTGATAATATTGTAGACTTCAATAACTGCAAATGAATAAATAATATGGAAGGGATTAGCTCAGTGGTTAGTGTACCAAACTCCCACGCGGAAGTGCCGGGTTCGAATCCAGCTGTGCTGCCCTTAGATTTTCTCTTTCTAGGACCCTCTACAGCTCATTGTCCCGGTGATGGACAGTGTTGTGTCTGTAACGGGAGAACACTGTCCGGAAGCCGGCAGTGCACTGAGAATGCTCCAGGCAACAAACACCTTAGATATTGAAGCATCTTAAAATAAATAAAAAATAATAAAAACAGGAGTAAGAGAAAGTGGCGTGAGTGTTTCACACCAGTTTTTATTTGTGAAAAACCAAGTGCAGTATCAGAAAAACACTGGCAGAAGTGACTATATTTTTTTTTTAATTTCGCAACACACAACTTGAAATATTACGAGAGGATTTGGTTTATGGCCTCTATCAGTTCTGGCAGGATGATGAAGAAGTAAACATTGAACAAATAGAAGCTACAAAATAAATTACTTCCAATCTCTTGCTTACTTTATAGCTGTTTGACTTGCAAGTTTACATCACATTTCTGAATATAAAGATACACCTAAAGCCAACCCTTGAAATAAACAATCAAATAGCACATGGATTTCAAGCACATTAATTGAAAATGAAGAATATTTTATGAAATTTGACGGGTTATTGCTTAAAAAGAAGCAGAGATAATGAGAGATGAAGTTATTTTAAATTTTAAAAAATTACCTTATTATTTTTTTAATTTTAAATTCTAAATTTTTGTATTTTATTTTATTTTTTAAAATTTATTTTGTTGAAATTTACAACTGTAACAATAGTTGCAACAAGTAAATATGGTGACAGCTAATACAGTAACAGGAAGTTTAGATTGGAGATTGGAGCCCCACGGGATAGCTGAATGGCTAAAACTGTGGCCTTCCAGCGATGTAAATTGAGTTTTAAAATTTAATTTTTTTAACAGAATCAATCCTCTACTCCTACGCTGATGACACAAGTGTTACTGCTCCAAATCCCGATCCTGTTTTCGCATCCCGTGCCCTGCGATCCCACATCATCTCTCTACAGACTGGCTTATCAGGTGGAGAATAAAGGACAATCCCGCTAAAAGCAAATACATATCCTTCACCCTCCGTCGTGCTACTCTTCCGCCCATCCTCCTTCATGGGACCATAATTACTACAGTCGACAAAGTCCGATATTCAGAACTTTATCTAGACAAAAGACTCACTTGGAATCCGTATCTAGGATTAAAAAGACGAACTAAACAGACGTTACAAACTTCTCTCGAGACTAGTTGACCGACACTCTAAACTTTCCCTTGAAAACAAAAGACTTATCTACAACACTATTACAAAGCATGGATGCGAGGTCTGGGGTTCGACCAAGCATTCCAACTCCTATCGCATTAAATCTTTTCAATCCAAAACCCTCAGAAGAATTACCAATGCCCCGTTCTATGTTTCCAACCTAACCCTTCACACTGACCTCAAAATCCCTTTTGTCCATCAGTTAATAAAAGCACGCTACAAAAAAATTCCATGACCTCACATCCAACCATTCTAAACCTTCAGTCGAAAAACTCTCTTCTCTTTCTATCCCTGGTGCGCTTCAGATGTACAGGCTATAACTTTATTAAGTGCTGGCTGTCCTGTGGTGAAGATAAGAAGCGTGATCTCAGTGGCGCTGTTATATAATGCGGTATGAAATGTGGTCCATCACATATCCTTTAAATAGCTTCAACGTCACTTTCCATTGGTCCAACAAACTGGAACTTCTTTAAGTATATGATTGATAATATTGTAGACTTCAATAACTGCAAATAAATAAATAAATAAATAAAACGCCACTGGCCGCGCGACCATCTAACTTCTTGTTATCATTTTTTAGTAATAATTAAGAAGTACACTGGGAGGCATCTCCTAACAAGACTTTCATGTCCTTTTGTATGACTACCATCATATTCACTTATTGTACTGTCTGTATAGTTGTAATTTCTTAATCAAATAAAAAAAAAATTCTAAAATGATGCCATCTCTGTTAATAATTGGCAATATAGCATCATGATGTTATGGAAAATTTAATGTTCTTTCGATTGGTGCAATTAAATTTGTAGCGCTACTTCTCTAGGAGTTAAGACCATTTCTATGGAGAAGTAAAGTCATGATTTTGTCACCAATGTGGTCTAGAACCACCACCTCCTTAAGTATGGCTAGTTTAACCTGGTACATCCTGCATCAGAGATATTTTCCATAATAGCCTGCTTGTTTTTGAGGTCATTGACCGGTTTCGGACGT
The DNA here is from genome assembly GCA_011037195.1 of Triatoma infestans. Classification (NCBI taxonomy): domain Eukaryota; kingdom Metazoa; phylum Arthropoda; class Insecta; order Hemiptera; family Reduviidae; genus Triatoma; species Triatoma infestans. The sequence goes on along the minus strand of JAAEAF010011813.1, from coordinate 11,280 downwards.
TCGCCCATCATCAGGATGTATTTGTCAAAACAGTGTGATAGTGTGATAGACTTCAAATTTAGTTCCAACAATCCGCAACAGCCACACAACTATGGTAGGTACATCCTGTATATTCTCCGCATTTTCTGTTTCAAAATAACATCACATCTATAAAAAGTTATTTTCAATTTATATGTAAGATTGAAGCGAAGGCAATATAATCTAATGAAATTAGTGAAAGAAGTTATGACGATAGTTGATAGTGTGAGGACACAGCAAGAGTGAGATAGTGGGGATACAATTGGGCGGGATCCAAGTTGGCATACTTCTTGGTAAGTATAGTAACGACCAGATGACACTACCAAGGACCAAACCACCAAACTAAAAACCAAAGGAAATGGTCTACAGACACAATATACCATGAACCCTTCTTATATCCCTTTTATATACGGACATATATAACACACAAATGGCTAGTTTTATATAAAACTTCACCATTCTAAAAGAAAACACATATGTATGGAATATGTGTTAAAAGATTTCCAAATTTATGGTCTCGTTATTATTTTTTTGTTTTGTTTACTATAATTCTTTGTATTTTGCCAAAAGAAAACACAAAAAATATGCACTCTACGTTATAAAATATAAATTATTGTTTTTGGCGGAGGGGGCGGCCTTAAAAATGTTTTTAGCAAATGGTTTGTATGTGTTCCAAATAAAACTGGATGTTCCGATTAGGTACTCCTCACCTAAACGAAAGTTTCTGGCAAAATCCATCTTTGGAATGCTAACTACCAACTCCACACGCATATAAATGAATTACTTAACAATTGAAATGTTTTTTTTTTGACAGGCTTAGTGCACTTTTATTGGTGCTACCTTCTGGTCGACAATTTAACTACATTCAAGTAAACCTATCAACAGTGCTAACAAACTGAACAACCCCTATCACTTTTTGTTGTGGTGGTTGGTTCCGCAGAGCTGGAAAGCATCAGAGACATTTTCCGTGGTAGCCTGATTCATTTTAGGAGGGTTAGTGTGAAATCGTAAGTCTCTGTACGAGTCTGTGTTGGCACACTGTCTGTAAAACGCATCCTGAAGATGGGCGAACGCCCGAAACCGGTCGATGACCACAAAATGAAGCAGGCTACCACGGAAGATGTCTCTGAAACCCCTATCACCTTTACACCTATGTTAGAGCAATATAAATTCCCAAGTTTAAAAAAAATTTGTCAATTTTATAGCTCTATTAACTGCACTAAGGGAAAATAGTGTAAGTGTTGGACATCACTTTGTGGAAACACTCAACGCCACTTTCTCTCACTCTAATTAATACAATTTAATCAAGAATTTTTCTTTAAAATTGCAACATTACAACGTTTAGTTTGGTTGGCCATAAAAATGGTGTTGGGGACTTTACTTGTATATCCTTATGTCGAGCGCTCTATATTAGAAACCAAGAAAATATGTGCAAATTTAAATTTTAACTCAAAATACCCCTCTAAATATCTATGTTTTCAGAAAAACGTTTCAAATAAAAGCGATACGTTTCTATCTCTGCACCAAACATTCCAAGTTTAAAGAAATTCGTTGTAACCGTTTTCGAGAAAATTCCAACAATAAAAACAAACTCAAAAACCTATTCTGTAAAATTGTAGATCCGTTTAACCAATTTTTTTACAAATTTAGAATACTATAAATGCTTGTAACACATATTAATATTGTGTAGGTGATAAAAACCATATAATTATACTGAAATGGTACTTAAAAGAAGTATAACGCTACTGTTCCCCCCTCCTCGGACAATCAAAAATCAATTTTCCCCAAGAAAATGTTAGAAAAAAAGTTATAGGTATTTAAGAGGGTAGATAGTATACAAAGTTTAAAGAAAATAGTTGGAACCGTTTTATAGAAAAATACGAAAAATGGAAAAAAATATATTCGTTAAAGTTGATGCACTTCCGGTTGATGGAATTAGCCCAAAATTTTCGTATCTGATATGGTAGAGTACTTAAACTTGATACTAAGTTTAAGCTTCCTGCGATTTTCCATTAAAACAAACACACATACACAAATCATCCGCACAAAACATATATTTCCGGTGAAATCTCAATTTTGAAAATCTGGCAATATTGCAATACTTCCTGTTTACCAGGAGTAAGAAAAAATAAATGGTATGGAAGTATATCAAGCCAGATTGATTTTTTTTTCCCCCACTGTAATACCATCTTAACTGACCGCTGAACTAGTCAGTGACGGAAGTTATTGGTTAAAGTTGGTGAAGTATATTATTTCGTTTATTACAAAATTCGCAACAAAATCGAAATATATAGGGAATTCAGACTGTATATTCCATTTCTGTCTCACTAGGGAATCATCTTACAGGCTGAATTCGGTCGAAATCTCTCCACCGACAGTAACATATTATCGAAAGGTTTTTTTCCAACTTTTTTTACGTTTTTTTTTTCCGGAAAAAGTCTCTTGCATTATATGACTATTAATTATATACATGAATTAAAGAAAATTATTCTGGTAAAATTGATTGGCTACAAAGATTCTAGATACGCAAAGACGTTATAGTTCCCTCAATAAACCAATTAAACACTATAAATTGTTCTTCTACAAACTATACAATAGGCTTATTGTAACAAGCAGCTTCTGATTAGTTGCCAACTGCTTTGTGATTGACATGCGCGACCTGTGATTAATTTGAATTTGAATGTCGCTGGTACGCTGTTTGGTTAATTTCAAAGCATTAATTGTAATAGTATGTTTAGGATGGGTTAGTTGGAAGAGAAATAAATATTTCGGGATAAGTAACTTTAGACTTATTGAACACTGTATATATTAAGTGCAAAGGACGAAAGAATTATTCAAACACTGCAAGGACTTTACACTGTAATATTAATGAGCGAGAGGGTGTATGCTATCGTGCGAAGAGATTTACAGACTGACTAGCAGAGTGACAGTACGCTGTATATTGTCGATTTGACAGTGATTCAAATAATGATGATCCTCTCATTAGAGTTTTACAAGCTCTTATATATAGGCGGCTGATCTATCTAACCTTCTCTCTCTTGAACTCTCCTTCCAGTTCCTTTTAGTTTGCCTCCTTACGAGCTTGAGAGAGAATTGCAGTGAACTTGAGGGTGGAGAGAGTGATTTCAGCCCATTACAACAATTTTGTCTATAATCTTCCTTCAAAGAATCAAATGAGGGTAACTTACTGCGCATAATCACCCAGTTGGTAAATGTATCTTTTGTCCACGGATTGCTCCGATTGAACACAAAATGTTTTTAAACTGGTTTGGAATTGCGATAAAAGCCGAAAATCTGAGGGCTTAGAATAAAGTCGCCAGATCAACTTTATTGAGTTAACAAGTCTCAATATGAACCGTTAACGATTCAGAACATTAGTTTAATCTACCTTAGAAGCAGCAAATGTTTTCAATAAGTATGCCCTTCTTGAAGCGACTCACAACACTAACGCTATTTTTCACATTGATCACGCGACCGACGATCATCATTTTTCCCTCGATCATTCAGCTGTCTACTTATCTTCCTTTCCTTTCTCAATAAATGATTACAATATTAATGTGAATATTGGGTCATTGTTAATTGTGTGTTTCTCATTTTCATCACCTGCTATCATTATGAAATTCATTTCAAATAACACCCTCATTATTTACATTTGTCAGCTTATCATATGACTTTTCTATTTGATCCGTAGCATTTCCGCCGCTACATTTAATCTAGCAATATTTCTTACAGATATAGATTAATCGAAGCGGTGATTTTCTTTAAACTCTTATTCTAAGTGTGTAAAGGGAGTGAAATGCGATTGATGTGATGTGTGTTTGTAGTGTCAGAGACATTTTCCGTGGCAGCCTGCTCCATTTTGTGGTCATCGACCGGTTTCGGGCGTTCGCCCATCTTCAGGATGCGTTTTTCATACAGTGTGACAACACATACTTGCACAGAGCAAATGAGTGTGTAAACAAAATTTGAAAAAGAATGAAAAACGCATCCTGAAGATGGGCGAACGCCCGAAACCGATCGATGCCACAAAATGAAGCAGGGCTACCGGAAAATGTCTCTGAGGCTTTCTCGCCCTATGCGGGATACCAACCACTCACAGACAACTGTGTTTGCCTACGCAGTTTGAGTTACTATAGCCACGAAGCGGCTCTTGTCAAGCGCGAATTGTGCTGTATTTAGGGATAGACGATGGAGCAACGTCATTAGAAATAAGTAAAAGATCACCACTGTTTTTGAAATAATTATATTACGCTCTAAGTGAATTTAAGTACTTTACAATATCACAACTATTATGTTTATAAATCATACCAAGTATTATTTATCTAGAATAAATGCTAAACTCTATAACTGGCACTGAATTTAGGTAGCGATTCCTGAAGCAAGTGTTCTGGTAGAATGTCTGTTTCAGAACGTCTTGTTTGAAGGCAGAATGCAGACTGTTCTTCTTTGAAAGCATAATGCAGACTGTCTGAAAGAATGCCTTCTAATTGTTAGTTCAAATCTATTCAAACAATGCTGGTATGTCTGGAGGGAGTGTATTGTGTTACCCTAACTGTTTCTTGCCCTTTGTCTTTTGGTTTGCATTGACCTAAATTATAGTACCTGGCTCTTTCCCCTTCACTAAGATACACTATTTGAACTAGCTAAATTTCACAAAATTATTTTACTAAACTATTTTCATAATTCTTATTTTCTTTCATTTCTTTCTTCCACTACAGGAGCGTCTACAGAGCCAAGTCTACTACAACCTAAAAGAATAAGGTGGATTATGATTTACCACATGATATAATAGTAATTGTATGGTAAACAAACAACCATCCTACAATGTCTTCCTAATCTTTTAAGAAGAGAGAAATTAAGAGAAAGGACAGTGTTTGCTACAAAAAAAAAGAAGGTATCAATAAGTAAACTATGTCAAACATACAAACATGTGCCTGTATTTATTGTAAATTACATTCGTGTTAAATTTATGTTAATAGAACGGTTTGTTACCGTATCATTACCATATCTATCTCAAATCAACTTGTGTTTATATTTCCAATCAATCTGCAGTGTTTATAGTTCTCAAACAACAATAATAATCCTCATCAAACAACGGCCAATCATGCAGCAGCACAGTTCTTCTCACAACGTATTTAATATATTGGTAATAAAATTAATCTATTAACAAATAATGAGCTCTTCTTGACTATCCTCAAAGTGCGCTTAAAAAATTATCAATGACCTTGTAATTTCCCAACTAATAATGGAAGAGAAATGTAGCATTCAGTTATCACTGAGTAAAACTTCTCCATTGTGTCTGTTTGTTTAGTGGGCATATAATTCATGCTTATAGCGGGTTATTGCGCTAATTTTGGCATCAAATAAAATAAAAAATAAAAAGCACGACTTTCTTTTATTGCAATTTATATAGCTTTAATTGACATATTTTCTTCCAGTTAATAATATTTAATAAATATTACTTCGACTTCAATGCTATATCATGGCAGAATCTAAACTTAATAGCATGACATTTTTGAGTAAAGCGTGACCTCCCCCGTTCCCCCAGAATCCCATTAAAATAAATTTTGTCGGAACCAGGTACATAAGATGTGATTGTCTCTGTATGTATTGCCCGTATTTCAAATTTAATTTAACCTATGTTGACTTTATGAAGGAAATATCTTAGAAAACTGAAAAAACTGCTTAGTCATATTTCCGATTAATCAATTTTTTCAAAATCGAAATTCTGGCAACTTTTCTGATTCTAATCAATAAAAATGACCCCACACTTTCCTCATAAGCACTCTTAAGTGGAAGTTTCCCGCAGAAAAGTTTTAAATAAAATTTGTAGCTCTTAGTATGTGCAGTTGATATACAAAGTTTAAAGAACATCGTTGAAGCCGTTTACGAGAAAAACGCAAAAAACTGGAAATCCATTCAATAATGTAGTATACATCCTGATGAATGATTTGACAGATAACTTAGTGTCGGTTGTCACGATGATACCAAAACTTAACGAAGTTAAGTGTAAACTTTCTGCGATGATTTATTTTAAGCTATGCTATTCACATACATACACGTACAACGCATTAGATCATTTTCTACAAACCATTTTTTCCGATTCACTGGACCTCAAAATGTGTATTTCGATGAAAACTCGATATAGAAACTTTGACATGATCGCAATACATTCTCTTAGCAGCAGTAAAACAAAAAACAAACTGAGTCAAAATTGCATTTGTCGATTCCCATTAGGCAGATTTTCTTTAAACTTTGTATGTTTACAAAACATTTATATGACCTCATTCCATAAATGGAGAATTTAGCGATATGTTGAAATGACAGTTTAGGGGAAACCAGACATCATAGCTTCACTAGAACACCCTAAAATCAACTTACTCGAAAAAATAAATATTGTTCAGTGGCAAAACATTCGGTAAAAAGGAACTTCTAAAATTTTTCGAATTTTGACCGTCATCTTCGTGCAGAATCCAGTAAATATAATTTCAAGTATCTACGTTTTGTACCGTTTAGTTTTTGAACCATGATTATCATCATTCATTTACTTGGGCGACAACCTCAAGAGAAAGCAAGAAAAAGCACTGCAGCTCCTCTTCTTGGTACTGCAACACTTTTTTTTGAGATAAGAAACGAATTCTTTCGGGAAGAGTTCCCAGAATCAGGAGGAAGTCGAGAGATCAAAAAGGCAAACCTGGACAACACTTTTAGAACTGAGCGTGCATCAGTCTGAGAAAAACAAGGCTTCGTATTCCCGATGGGTTCAGCATACACGTGTTCAGAATCGGGGAGAACCTGAAGAAGTTGGGCCTAGAATGCGATAGATAGCACCTGGAAATCCCTGGGAGCTTATGTTCGATTTCTCTTATCGCTACAGGCAGTTTTTAGATGAGCGAATGGCTGTCACGTTGAAGCCCATTTGCCAATAAATTGTTGGCGTGACAGAAAGTGTAATACTTTATGCTTAATGCTCGACGTGCGCTTGATGGTGCCTTGGTGCGGTTACTGATGGAACTACTGAGATCAGCTTTGACTGGCCCACTTGCTATAAAAACATTTTCTTGTTTAGGGAACCACAAAAGAAGTACATACATCCGGTGAAAAACTCAATATCAAACATATACGTATATCAGATAATTTAAATAATATTAACAACACGATTATAATATAGAAATAAAAATGATATAATAACAAAATATGTAACAATAACATACCGTATTATTATTATGTGAACTGTAAAGATGGGAGGGTTGGAAGAAGATGGTTGGAATTTCATTATCAAACAGAAGATTTTGGCATGCTTCAAGTGAACTTAACTTGATGTAATACATAATGTTACCTCTATCTGCTTTTCTTAGGGGCACGCGCTAATATACTTCGAGTAGAGAGACGAACACATATGTTGGGAGAAAGTTAGTCATCCTAAGATTGTTACAAGTTTGTATAAGTTTATTAACAAAAGGTTTCCGCTGTTAGATAGAAAGACTGGGAAAAGGGGCTCTCTTACTGCGACTAAAGATTTTCGTGATATTCTGTGTGTTATCATACAAGAATATCGGGAAATTTAACATCTGGTGTGAAAACATTCATACAACATTTTCTTATTTTAATTTGTATTTATAATTCTAATAGAATATTTTTTTTTTTTGAAGTTTATTACTAGAACATTTATTACTAGAACATTTATTACTAAGTTTACTGAATTTAATTAGCCTCTGCATGTGTACAGCATAAAAATCCTATAAATGTACAGTATAAAAATATTACAATTGTTGATTTCTTTTTCTTTTTTTTAAGGGCCTGTAATAGGCTCCGCAGAGAGGGATCCAAACCAAAGAGAGAGAGAGAGAGGCCAGAGAGAGACAGTCTCACTCACTAGTTTAGGCCAGACTAGAGTGGGAGAAACTGTTTAAACACAGCTGTGTCAGCCATAGAAGGTACTCTTGCAGCAGAGTGCATACAGCAGTCACAACACGTCAACAACCTTTCTCTTTACCTCTCACTATCATTTTATATATTTTAGTGTAAAGTCCAGGCAGTTTGTGCTACTTTTCGATTATACAGTGTTCACCCATACTTCTAGTTTACTTATCTATACAACCCATTTTCTCTCCTTCTGAAACCCATTGTAGGGCATAAAGGTTTACCTGAATGTGACAACATTGTGTGGCCGCTCGATCTATTAGCATTCTGGTAATATAGGTCTTTCTGAATGAGTGAAACTTGAGTTAAGCCGTACGTTTCGGCAGAGAAGTGTGCCTTCTTTAGTGACTATATCGTGTTGTATTGTTCATTTATAAATGTTGTGGTTGGTTGCGCAGAGCTCGAAAATATCTCTGATTCATTTATAACTGATTGCAGTAAAACATTACACTGTTGTACTTTACATTATTTTTTGTCTACTTAAACTTTACAAATGTATTTCATCATAGTTACAACGGAAAGTGACAATAATTATAATATAATGCAAAGATAACAATATAATCAAACACTCAATTATTGTAATAGATTAATCATTGCTTTTACTTTCTCTTACGGCTGTAAGCTGGACGTATTGTGATCGCGTCAAATTTTCTACATTTTTTAAAGTTTAACCGAAATGTACAATACACTTTATGATCCCGTGAAAAAAAAAATCGGTTTGTAAAAAATGATCTGTGTGTGTGTGTGTGTGTGTTTCCCGGGAAAATTGATTTTTTAGGGGGTTTTGAGAGAAAAATAGCGTTATACTTTCCTCTTCAGTATAATATATGGTTTCATCACGTACATAATATTAATACACATTAGACACATTGATAAAATTCCAAATTTGAAGAAAATCCGTTAGCCGGAAGTGCGATTTTACAGAGTAAGTTTTTGAGTTTGTTTTTTTTTTCTAATTTTCTCAAAAACGGTTACGATGATTTTATCTAATCTTGAAATATTTGCTGCATAGATATCACTTTTATTTGAAGATTTCCTCCCTAAAAAATTGTTTAAATTTAAATTAAAGCATAAGACCGCTATGGTATACAATGCCACATTGTTAAGGTTGCAATACTAAAGGAAATTTCTTAACTAATTCGTATTAATTAGTGTAAGAGAAACTCGTGGTGAGCCGAGTGTTTCATTTATGATTTTTTTTTTTCAATTTTATGTTAATTCCAGTCAATCACACAAAAACACATATTTACTGGCCAAGAAAACTCCTTCTCAGAAGACTTTTTCAAACAATGAATTTCCAGTAAAAACTAGTAAATTCGATATGATCGTAAATTTTTCCACCACTTCTTTTTCATTAGTAAAGGAAAGTGAACAGGAAAAAGAGATTAATTAAAAGTTACAGATTGTCCAGTTGATTGTACAGAAGATGATGATGATGATGGTCCATTTGATTTAGTTTGGGTGAAAGTTAATGTTAACCTATTTCTTTTTCCAAAAAAAAAAAAACTTCAGATACCAATGAGATTTTAATTAATCTAACGTTTTAAAACCATGGCGAAGCTCCATAAAAAAAAAGTAGCAAAACACACACACACCCACACACACACACACACATACATATACACACACAGAGGAAACAGTTAAGAAAATAAATAAAAGGGGAAATAGGGAAATGTTTGAACACACACCCACACACTTTCACACACACACACACTTACAGACAGAGTGAGAGAGAGAGAGAGTGAGAGAGAGCGAGAGTGATTGGGTGAAGAAGTGAACGTGCTACTGCTAAGGGGCTCCATTAGCTTAATTTGAAAAGTTTTTTTATTATTATTTTTTTTTGTTTAATTTCAAATATATTGGTGTAGTTAAATAGAAGTGGTGGTGGTGGCTAATGTTCTGCCGTTGAGTCCGCCCCCCTATCGCCTCCACCACCGGAGGTGGGCCTAGCTATTAGTGAACTTGTCACCAACAGACATTTTTACCTCTTACTTTTCTAATCCACCAATTTCTACATAAATAAAATTTTCCCAGATAGTCCTTCCTTTTTTTTCAATTCCAATACTAATTTCTCCCCCCCACCACAGCTTTCTTTTTTCTTCTATTTTCCCTGATTCTCTGTTGAAGTAATTGAATCAATAATTTTTTTAATAGGATTCAATTTTTACAAGTACTTTTCTATTACTCTTTCTTTTTAATAAAATCTTTTTACAAAAACATCCGAGAGGAATTGTTTCTGATATATTTTTGTTTGTTTCTTTATTCTGTTTGCTTCGTTTTTTTTTCTTCTTTCTCTTATTCATGTATATAAAGAAATCGGAAACGAGCGTATCAAATTTTCGAAATTTCGCTTTCACCGGAAACACATGTTTTAAAGTTTCGCTCAAAATTCCACAGCTTAAGTGCGATTTTTTTTGTGTGGACAGTTTCTTCTTTTATTTCCAGTTTTTCTAGATTATCTTTAAATATTTTAGACGATTTTCTTTAAACTTCGTACACTACCTGCACACACCTATAGTATTAATATTATAGTAATATTCTTTCAAAGAAAACTTTCTGTTATTGCACTTTTCCAAAATTGTAATTGACAAATTTAATGAAATTTTTTCGATGTTTTTATGAAGAAAATCGTGAAAACTTCAGTAAAAAAGCACTTCCGGTTTAGTTTAAATTTGAGTTGAAACTCGGAATTTTGGCGATGTATTAATTTCTAATTGATTTTGTCTAGACGTAGAATTGTATAATCGACTAAGCTAGCACTTTACAGGAAAACATAACCCTACCTCTACCCCTAAAAAGACCCCTCCCTTAAATTAGTTTACACCCGGAGAAATGTTTTTTAATAAAAATTGTAGCTCGTTGTGTGTGTAGTTGTTATAACAAATCTTAAGAAAAACACCATCCATCCACCAACTCTCTGCCAGTTCATTCCGTCATTTCTACTCACGCCACTGTAGTGGAAGAAGCAAATGGGAAAATTTGAAATAATTTTGGAAATATATTTTATTTGAAGAAAATTATTATTAGAAAGAAAAATGCAAGTTGGCTGGCAAAAAGGGTATTATCCAGGTACAAGACTATCATTAGAAAAGAAGTCGGGGAACTTAGCATTGTCTTTTACCCCTTCTATAAAGGCCAGGTTTTACAAAAAAAAAACATTCTTGCACCAGTCTTACAGCATAAAGCAACATCTAAATTTGACATTTAACCAGAACATTTGTCTCAAAAGTCGCTCTCTTAACTTCAGTACCAGTTAATAATGTTTAACATTTAATCTAGCTAAATAATTGATCCATATTTATTATAAGCACATTATTGTGATATTGTTAGAGTTACTCA
>JAAEAF010011812.1:0-13798 GCA_011037195.1 Triatoma infestans | reverse complement strand
CTATTTCAGTTTACTATACAATTCTGTCATTTAAATAATATTAATTAAAATTAAATGTGTGGATGATATTCCGAGGTCAATTGATAAATCAGGTGACCGGAAGTGCGTTTTACTGAAATGTATTTTTCAGTTTTCTGGTATTTTCTCTAAAGCGGCTATCATTAAACTGGTAATGTCAACTACACATAAAAGAGCTACAACTTTTATTTGAAACATTTCTCCTGGTAAAGTGATTTAAGGGAGCTTTTCGGGGAAGGGCAAGGTTATGTTTCCCTCTAAAGTCATATCATCATTGATTACACAATCTACCATCTAAATAAAATTAATTAGAATGAAAAAATGTGCCAAAATTCCGAGTTTCAAGAAAATTAGTAAACCAGAAGTGCGCTTTTACTGAACAGTTTTCTCAGTTTTTGACGAACTCCGACGAATTTCATTAAATTTGTTATACTAACTATAAAATTTGTCAATTAAAATTTTTAAAATAGAATGTTACCCATCAGATTTTTTTTAGTAAACTTTCTGTTATTTTTAGTTGTTGAGTTATTTTATTCTCTCTTTTGCCTAAAAGTGAATCTTCTATCTAATGTACCACCATTTCAGTGTGATTATGTTTCTCCTATTTGAATGATATTTAGCGCCGCCATTTAAGAGGTCACTAAAATTCTAAAATGTAAGAAAATTTGTCAGTTAATATAACGACGATTGCAAAATATAGTGAAATAGTGATTCAATTTCTTTGATTTGATATCCTTAGATTAATAAGCCGTGTGGGTTTGTGTGTTAACCCACACCGCCCGCACTCGACTATGGGATCTGAAGCTGGATTCCATCTTTGATCTTTGAAACTGATTTTCCCCAATGCTATTCGCTAATCAAACATACAATTTAATAACCTCCAAAACATGAATGTGCGAAACACAGAGGTAAATTTGTATTGCCCCGGGGGAAGGGCGTTCTCCACAGAACAGTCACAATAATGACAAGGACTATTCCAGACAAAGCTCTGTATATTGGTAATTAATTGAATGTACATTATACAAATTGTATATTATTTATACAAATATAAATATGCATAAAGTTGTAACAGTAAATAGAAACAAATGTTATTCCATTATATTTTAATCATCTATATTATTTTTTTGTATTTATTTATTAAGTAGGCAGTGGTACTGCCTGGGGTAAGCAAAAAGGTTAGAGCAAAAATTAGAAATATTATTAGCTGTTTTAAACACCTGGGTTTATGTTTGTATAATTTAATTAAAAATGATACAACATTATATAATCATTTTAATATTTAAATATAATAAATAATATTAGGGAAGGGATTAGCTCAGTGGTAGCGCGCTGGACTAACAACGCGAGACACGGTTCCGAAGGTCCAGCGTGCTGACCCTTAGATTTTCTCTTCCTAGGAGCCCCTACAGCTCACGGTCCGGTGATGGACAGTGTTGTCTGTAACGGGAGAACACCGTCCGGAGGCCGGCAGTGCACCGAGAAGGCTACGGGCGCAAATGACCAAAGATGTTGAGACGCCTTAAATTAATAAAAAAAAAAAAAATAAAAAAAAAATAATATTGCGGTCCCACCACATATTCAATAATGAGTAATAATTTGAATAATGTTCATTAATTCTGTCTCTATGCTTCTTCAAAATTTTGTCAAATATTTTATAGAGACGAAAAAAAATCTAGTCGCGTGTTTCACGACTTTCTCTTGGTGTTGTTAATACAATTATAGATGAAACGACAAGTTCTTTTTTAACTTCAAATTTCACTCATTTGTCATAACATAGAGGTGGGGACAAGTACCTATCTATCCAGGCAGATAATTGGATTATAGACCAGAAGGGAGCGCCAATAACATTGAACCAAGCCCAAATAACGTCACAAATTCTGCAGAACTCCCTAAAAATCAATTTTTTTTCGGAAATATGTTACAAACAATAGTGTGTAGTTGGCATTCCAGGTTTAAAGGAAACCGTTTTACTTGTTATCAAGAAAATTTCGAAAACACATCTTGTAACTTCCGGTTAACAGACTTTCTTCCAATTTGGTATTCTATCTATGCTTCTATATTAATAGAAGGTGGTATTATATTAATGTTGGTGGTAAAAACTACATTATACTGAAGCGGTACTTCAAAGGAAAGCACTACCTTCCCGTAGAAACCTCAAAACATCAATTTTTCCAGGCAAGTGTTCTAAGTGTTAGTGTTCAGTATAATAAAATTACAGTATTAGTTAAAGTAGTACAGGTGTGCTGGGTATTATGATATGCAGAGGAGTGGAGAGGGCAAGAGATGGCTCAGTGGTGGGGGTAGCGAGCTGTGGCTGTAGAGGAGAAGGAGTAGTCAGTCTAGGCATAGAGGGCGTCCTAATCTATTAGATGGCGAGATTGAGCACGAGGGGCCGCTAGTTTTGAGATAAAACTATTATATAAATTAGACAAAGGAGCCAAAAAGAAGAGAATCGCCCACTAATATTTCGACCAGCCAAGCGAAGGACCTCTCCGCTTCACGCAAATCGCTCGACGAGGAGAAAAAGTACTCTGCGTTGTCCGTCCTCGCTTTCCCCTTGATTAACGGGTCTCCTGCCTCCTCTGATAGTCCGTCTGTCTACAGTGCGTCAAAGCCTCTACATAAAGTATTAACTGACTCTCTTGTAAATAAAAAAAACAATACTTACTAAAGTCGGTTAATGCAAATCAAGTTTTAAGTCCTACATGTCTAGGCCTTTTGTTCTAACTTCTTGTGTTTCTATTAAATAGGAGGACCAGAAACATAATTTCGTTTCATATCACAAGTTTCCTTTTGATTATTTGTTATCTAGTAAATATAGGTAGTAATACGGCCTTCATTGAATTTCGGTTGCTTGTAAGAAGGGATTAGTTTGTTTAATAAAATTTATTTGTGAACGGCTTACCCCTCTATTTACTGTCATAGTCCGGCATTAACATTCCGCTTCTGACTAATGGCCTCCACTTTACCCCAGCGTTAAGTAAACATTTACGTTACAATTGTTTGAAATAAAAGTGGTAGGTATTTGTGTGTGTAGATAGTACACGAAGTTCAAAGAAAATCGTTGGAGCCGTTTTCAAAAAAGAAATTCCAAAAAACTCTTTTAATTGGTTTATTGAATATTTACAACTACATAAATAAATATGTAACAAGTAAATAGGCTAATAAAGTATGAACAATGACGTGACGGTCATGAATGGTAGTTATCCAGTGACAACTACAATTAGTCACCCAGAAGGTCGCGGGGCCAACGACGTTTCAATCGCCTTGTAGGATTGCCTGGAGAGAGTTTGGGCGAGAGGATTGGAATGAAGGAGGAGTCGGCTGTGCAATTTATTGTACCGGAGCTTTGTTATATCGTGTACAAAAGGAATCTTCAGATCTGTGTGGATTGTATGGTTGGAAACATAATAAGGAGCATTGACTATGCGTCGGAGTATTTTGGACTGCAGGGTTTGTATTCTGTTGAGGTTAGTACGTTTTGTGGTTCCTAGAGTTCTAGTCCGTATATCCAGATGGGTGCGAGTAGTGAAGTATAGAGTCGTCTTTTATTCTGTAGAGTGAGTTTGGAGCGCTTGTCAAGGAGTCTAGCAAGTAGTCTGAAGCGGTTGTTGAGGGAAGTCCGTTTAAGTCTGGTGTGTGGGTTCCAGGTTAGTCGCTTGTCTAGGAACATACCAAGATAACGAACGTGGTCTGCCGGAGGGATAGGAGTGCTGAATAGGAAAACTGGAGGAAGAACGTTTTTGTTTAAGGTGAACACAATATAATGGGATTTGTTAGGGATGATTTTTATTCTGGATTTTGTTAACCAGGACTCGAGTGATTGGAGATGGACTTGAAGGGAACGTTGAGCGATCACGGGATCATTATGAGAGGAAAGGATTTCGGTGTCGTCGGCGTAAGTATAAATGTTTGTGTTAGGATGCTCGGGGATATCAGCAGTATATAAGGTGTAAAGGATAGGCGCCAGGATGCTGCCTTGAGGCACGCCGGCTAGGATAGGATAAGTTAGGGAAGTAGAAGATCCTTGGGTGACTTGATAGGAATGGTTAGACGGGTAGGATTTTAAGATAAGGTAATAGGTACTTGGTAGAATATTCTTGAGTTTCAGTAAGAGACCTTCGTGGCAGACGCAGTCAAATGCTTTGGAAATGTCAAAAAAAACGCCAGCACAATATTGTTTCTGCTCAAGGGAATTGGCGATAGCATCTACACGATGCGCATGCTGGATAGTGGAATGACCACTCCGAAACCCAAATTGGTGGTGGGGGATAAATTGAAGCGGCTCTAGGATCGATAGGAGACGTTGGAGGATTATTTTTTTTAATATTTTGCCTAGGATGGGAAGGAGACTGTTGGGACGGTAAGAAGCTGGAAGGTGAGCTGGCTTGTTAGGTTTGCGGATCATACGTATTATGGAGAATTTCCATGGGGTTGGGAAGTGAGTTGTTCGAACGACTGCATTATAGATAGCTGTCAGGAGAATACTATAGCTTACGTGGCAGTTGTTGAATGATGCGGGAAGTTATAAGGTCGTAGCCTGGACTTTACTTTTTGGGAAGGTTGGTGATAATTTTAGTACTTCAGAGGGAGCAATAGGATTAGGAGGGAGAGAGAGGGGAAGAGGAGTTCCAGAGTTTTAATAATGTCAGCAGTGTGATTTATGTCTTGTATATCAGAATGAGGTACAAAAATGGAGGTGAAAAGGTAGCAAAAAGTTCAGCTTTCTCCGAACACACTTTGCCCAGGAGCCATCGTCGTGACGCAGGAGGGAGGAAGTAGGTTTGATATTGGAGGAGACGTTTTGTAGCGTCCCATAGAGAATTGTCGTCTGCAGTAAGGGTCGACGTGTAATTGGCATATTGTTTATTGTAATATTTATGTAGTTCGTTTTTTAGTTGTCTAGTCAGTACGTTGAGAGCATGTTTGTGAGAGGGATATCTGCTGCGCTGCCAGAGTGCTCTTGCCCGCCTTTTTTGGGCAATAAGTATCCTGAATTGTAATGGTAAATTTTAGGGGCGGTGTAGTTGCTTGCCATGCACTTTGTTGTAATACGCGAGTCAGATGTATACCATTCGTGTCTTGTTCTTCATGTGTTTTAAGAGATGTTTTCAAGTCTAGGGAATGCTCAATTTGGGTTTTGAAAAGGTCCCAGTTGATTGGTCCATGAATAAGAGTAATTTGGGGGGGGGGCGGATTTAGGATGGATATCCATGGATAGAATCACTGGGCTATGATCGGAGGAAAGATCAGGAAGAGTGTATGAATCGGTATAAAATGATGATATATGAGAACATATGAAGAAATCAGGAAGTTTCTTTAAGGAATTAGGCCAATAGGTGGGTTGTGAGGGAGATATGAAGGAAAGATGGGTTTGGGATAAAGTGCTGTAAAGCGTACTACCATCTCGGATTAGTCACTCGGCTACCCTACCCCAACGATGATGCTTAGCGTTGTAGTTGCCCCCACAGATGAATCGGGGACCCAAGGACTGGAAGAACGATAGGAACTGATTGGAGTTTATTGTGTTACACACTGCTTATGGTGGTATTGGGTTTATGGTTTATGGTGTGATACACTGCTGCAATATTGTAAGTAAAAGGTTCAGAAAGAAGGGATATTACGGTTGGCTGAAGGTAGTTTGTCGGACGGTAAGGGATTATATTGCGGATAAGTATAGCAGAGCCACCGTGAGCTGTTCCATCTGGGTGATCTGCCCTGTACAATGTATAGCCGTTGATGTAGAACCGTGATTTGTCAGTGAAGTGGGCCTCCGTAATGAGGCAAATACAATCCGTTTATCGTGAAGCAGTACGTCTAGTTCTTGTCTATGTCTGTTTATTCCGTTAGCGTTCCATAGGAGGATACTGAGGAATTTTTGAGTGAGAGAAATTAGGGAGCTAAGGAGGGAGCAAGGTGTTCACTACAGAGGTTAGTAGATTAATTAGGGGGGTTACGAGAGCTTTGAAATCTGTAAGGAAGGAATTGAGGAGAAAAGAGATGTCAGTTGAAGGAGCGGGAATGGAAGGTAGTGTGGATGTTTGAGCTGGAGCCGGCCCCGCGACCAACTGTGCATATGTGGGTCTGGTAGCGTTGTGCAGTGGATGTTGACTTGAATTCTTCGGCTGTGTTAGTGATTGAAGTCCCGTTCGTTTGGCTGCGGAGAATCCTGGAGCTGAAGGCGCTATGCGTTGTGCAGAAGGATGAGTATACACTGGTGGCGATCTCTTCGACCGTTGCAGTTCCTTGTGGATTGGGAACCTTTAAAAGTGCTGAATGCGGGCCGCCGCATAATACGCACTTGGGAAGAGTGTCAGGCAGTTTATTGCATTCTTGTGTAAAGTGAACTCCTGCGCATTTCTTTGTGGAGGATGCTGACAGTAAGATTTGGTGTGCCCGTATTCCTGGCAACGCTTGCACTGGACGATAAGACGTTGTTTATAAGGTTCCTCAACTTTGATTTTTGTGTAGCTTTACACATCAATATTAAAGATGTCTTTATTATTTGTTTTTGGCTCTAAGTCCACGAAGAAAAGCGGTAACGATTGTTTCGTGACAGAATGAATAACGGGAGTCACATTACGTGATGTATGTCCCAGTTCAGCTAGTTCGGTCTTTATTAGTTCGGGTGGCGTGCTCTGATGAAGGTACCTGATTACCACACGATAGGCCTTTTCTTCTTCAAGCTGATATGTGTCATAAACAGCATTCGTATCTTTAAGATAGCGTATAATGTTTCTGTAGCTGTCTATGTCTTTAGCGTTTACAATTAAATCGGTGATGCGTGCTTTGTAAGTGAAACTGTCAGCTCCGACTAATTGTGCGAGCGCTTTGCAAAACTCAGCATATCTGTATACATTTTTTATGTAGATTGGCGGAGGTCTCTTAGGTCACAGTGTCTCATCGGATGTAGGCGCGGTTTCCATTTCATCATGGACAGCTATGGGAAAGAACGGGTTAGAACGGGAAAGAACTCCTGGAGGGGCCAGAATTGTTTCTTCAACCCAAGGTTGAGTACTAGTAGATGGAAGTTGATTGCGGTTGTTGATTTCAGCCTGGACTGTTATTTCAGTTAGTCCTTTGCTTGACATTTTGCTCGGTCTTATAACCATGCGGGTGTTTTTCATCTTATTTTTGGGCGGCGAGTTGCCGGCGTGCTTTGTTTTCTTTTTGTTAATCTAGATTTGTTCGAGGCCCTAGATTCATTGTCAGAAGAGGTGAGGTATGTCGCTAAGACCCATTGAAATGGATTATTAGCGATTTAAGTGAGTGAGTCTCAATATAAGAAAATTAAGATTAAAAAGGGGGGGGGATGCGCGAAGTATGTACAAGGGGAAAGAGAAGAGAATTTGTACAAGAGAACGAGAGAGTTATGATACTATAATACAATAGATATTTACAACACAGTGCAGTCTGAATGATTGTGAACTGCACTTAGCTTTGAAATAGAATAATTTCCTTGGGTTAAGATTTTTTTTTTAAATTGTTTTATCGTTAATAACGATGTTCACAATTCACCAACTACTCACTCACTATAACTGTGTTATTCAGCACAAAATGAGTTTTATTTTAAGTATAGTTAAAACTTATAATAAGCACTTCTCATCGTAAGAAGAAAGGTATAGAACAGAGCGATCTGTACACTTTAACTGTACTACGCGAACTGTCAAATCAACAATTGGCACTCAAAGTACTACTTCAGAATTAAATTTGGCAAAAAAAGGCCAAATATTCCAAAGAAAATTTAAATTTAAATTAGCATTAAACAACTTAGCGTGTTGGTTACATTAAAGCAACCAGCTGATCCCCCCCAAAACTCAAAAATTTATTCTGTAAAATCACATTTCTGATTAACCAATTTTCAAATTTCTTAAATATACACAGTGTTCAGTCGGTACTAACTTTGACTCAACCTAAGTTTCTCTTCCGTCCAAGCCTCAAAAACATCCTTTAAAACAACAGCACTTAATGTTCCAACTTTGTAAATAGACTTGGGAATATAAAAACATAAAAGTGAGGATATGGTATCAGGTGGTTATGTACAGTTTACTTTATTATTAAGAAACTTAATTATCTTTATTAAAGTTTGATAAAAGTCTTACTTAAACTCAACTTTGTTTTAGAAAATTTTACTTGCTGGTGAGGAGAGGGAGAAATTCTAAGAATAAACTGCTTTTCTTGCACTAAATCAATAATTACCATATCTTGGATTTTGTTGCTGTTTTCTATCCAATAAGTTTCTCTTGTTTTTTCTTACTGCTGTAATGAAAAGTATAGTTATGTGATTATGTGAAACGTTGTATACTTTTATAAATTTTTGAGTATTTATTTACAACTGTAGTTGGCACACTTTCTTTCAACTCGGAAACTTTACTAAACGATTACTCAACTTAATGTCCACATATAAAATATACGTTAGTGTGTATGTACAAGTTATTGAAAGTGTCCTAAATTAATGGACTACATGGCTACGCTCTACCATCAAGTATCAAAACTACTGTTGTAAAATTTAGAGGATAACGTCTCAGCACTTGCATAATCCATCAAATAACCATTTTTACAGAAAAACTCTTTAACAAAAAGTGACATAAAAAATATTATATAAACACTTATTTCCGGTTCAATGATTTTCTTCCATTTTGGAATTCTATTAATCTACTTAATCGCTTTAATATATTATTATTATACTCGTGTTTGGTAGTACGCAGGGTCACTTTAGACGAAAACTTAAAGTTCCGGCTCTCCCAAAATATTTCAATAATCAGTTTTACTGGAATAATCACTGTTTCAAAAAAAGAGACGCATTTAGGTCGTGCAAATTAGTAATTAGGTCGTGCAAATTAGTAATTAGGTCGTGCAAATTAGTAATTAGGTGTTCAAAGAAAATCGCAAAAATAATGAGGAGGGGAAGGAAACTTCTCAATGAAGAAATACTTCCAGTTGATGGATTCTGACTTTTGAGCTACTTGCGATATTTTCGTTTATCAGATATTTCATTCATACGCATATTGGTGCAGATCATTCACCAAAAACGTTGTTTTTTCGGTTCACCGGACCTCAAAACATATCAACTTTGACACCATCACAATACTTTCATTTACCTTCAATGTAGAGAAAGTAGTGTATATTCGAAATGAAAAACAATGTCCTGCCTATTTTGTGTAAATGACTGCACAAGCGTGCCAATCACAAACCTACCAGGGCTGTCAATTGTATTCTTCAAGTCCCGCTATCTTAAAACTTTCATAAAGAATCTTTTAGCCTGGAGATAGCTACCAACGCTTCTCCAATTCCCTCTATTCCTCCATAGTTAAACTTTTCTGTCATAAAATTGCTTAGTGACAGAGATTGCTGGCTACTACGGTAATGAGGATCCCACCTTAGCCTTCTCAATGCCCTATACCCGCATGTCCGGGGACCCAGAAAAGTTCTAATCGAGGAAATCTAAGTTCTTCGAGGAAATCAATGATTAGAATTTACATTTATGAAATTCTAATCTTAATACGAAGTACTTGGAGCCATAATAGTAATTGTTTTATATACATATATTAATATATAAAGACGTTACTAAGTCTACAGTTCAAAGAGAATACATGTATGTATGTATGTATGTATGTATATATATATATATATATATATATATATAATTATCAAACTTTATTGAGTTGGATGCATGAAATATGATTTCAGAAAATCTTATTTCCTTTTTGGAAAATGATAAAGAGTAAAAGTTAACGCTGAAGTATACTATGATTAAGATTTTGATGAGGAGGATAAGAAGTGTTTAGTAAAGTATAATCACTTTGAAAGTGAGTAAAGTAGATGAGAGAGTTAGAGTGAATATATGTTGTGTGTGTTGTGTGTGTGTATGAGGGTGTGTCGGAATGTGAATGTGTAAATATAATATAAGCACATCATCATCATTAAATGTTTCAAGAAAATAATTTCATCATTTGCGTCAGAGATGAAAACTGGATGGGCGTTGTCTGTGATGGGGTGACGTGTGTGTCTCTAGGTATGTTCATACTAAGGGTACGGAATGAGGATATGTGTGTGTGGGTTATGATGAGTATGATGGTGTAAGGAAAGTTTCAGGCCACCACAGTTTAAATACCCACAGGGAATACTTTCATTAAAGCCCTCCGCCCTACTACACCACAGATACACTACCTCCCAGCACGAAACGTCACACAAGCATAAAACTCATATAAATTTTAACAAACTCACTGCAACTCTAAAACATAAAGACCACTCCGTCATAGTTAACTAAAAAACAAAAATTGTTTAATTCCTTGAACCACCCTTCAAGGTGCTTCGATGAAGGGTAGAACCTGTAATCCCTCCCCCACCGAACTGTTTTTAAAAAAATCTATTTTTCCAGAAGAAATGTTTCAAATAAAAAAAAAAAAAACTGGTGTGAAACACTCACACGGCTTTCTCTCACCATAAGAAGAAAATCACAAAAAGCTGAAAACCTATTCAGTAAAGTCGCACTTCCGCTCAGCCGATTTTCTTCAAACTGGGAATTTTGGCAACTTATATTAATTTCTAATTAATATTATTAAGTTGACAGAATTGTATAGCACATTGTTGAGCAGAAATAGCACATTAGAGGAAAAGATAACCCCACCCCTCCCCCAAAATCCCATTAAATGAATTTTCCCGGAGAAATGTTGCAAGCTAATAGGGTAGTTAATATTTAAACTTTAAAAAAATCATTGGATCGTTGGAGCCGTTTTCGAGAAAATCACAAAAACTGGAAAACCATTCAGTAAAGTGACACTTTTGGTTGATTGATGAATTTTGACCGAAATCTTTGTGACTGAACAGCGACTGAACAGCAGTATCTCTAAACGGAATACCAAGTTTAAGCTTCCTGCAGGGGTAGCTATATGGGCCCTGGGAGGCTTTGGATAGCGTAGGGTTTGCCCTCCCCTTTTGTGAATAACTAACTAAGCTTCCTGCAACTTTTCATTTTTATGCTTCTTTTCACACAAACTTTCTAAAACAATACATTTTCTAAAAACACTTTTTTGGAATCAGGGGACCACAAAACGGGTATTTCCGGCAAAAACTCAATTTCGAAAATATGACACGAATACTTCCTCTTACTATGAGCATGGTGTCCCCCACCACCGCTATATTTATTATGTTAGGCAACATTCCAAGTTAAAGAAAATTTAAAAGTTTCTTTGTTTCATGAAAAATATTGCAGATAGAATGTCGTTGGGGGGGGGGTAGCTTCCAATAATAATATACCATTTCAATTTATTATTGAATGTTTAATATAATGTGCCGTTGATATCTAGAATTTAGATCTTATATACTTATATACGGTTTTGGTCTGTAAACTAAAATAATTACAGGTAACAATAACAATGCAATTAGATGATTATATATACATATATATGAATGTATATATTGTAGTATATATAATGGATACTATTGTATATTTAGATTCGCTATATATGCACCCATATTGGTTCATAGGTATATACATGTGTTAGATAGTGTCAGAGTGGGAGGACATGACAGAGAGAGAGAGAGAGAGAGAGAGATATTGCCAAATCAACAGACAAACAGACCGACACACATACACATACACACACACACACTCACACACACACTTAATAAGTTACCGACAATGTTTACTGTAAACTATTTGTACAAGTAATTACTGTTCGATTTCCTGCCTAGTTCACAAGCAGTAGTGTGTGTGGGTGTGCGTTGTGTACTGTGTTACCACCATACTATGGACACAGGATGATTGTGTGATTCTAAACACAATAACAACACTATTGCTTACAAACACCAACACCAACCAACCATAGTTCCTCTTACCTTTCTCTCTCTAACTCGAGCTCCGCTCTCTCTTTCAAGCTATCTCTGGTTTTCTTATCTCAACTATGTGCATACACATAATACTATACTAACTGTAATCTACCTTTTATTGTAAACGGTTTTTTTTTGTGATAAAAACAGAACAATACCGTATAAACTCCAAAATTTCGATTAATTTTTTTTTATAATATATTTTTTATATGAAACCCAAAAATAATGTGATGCTTATCAAAATTATCTGCACTTGCCTTCAACCCAGCTACTTCTAAAGGCGCATCTACACATGCCATTAATTCTACCGCTGTTGAGCTGGTCTGTGTTTGGGAAACACGTTCCGGTAAAATCATCTCCTCAGAATTTTTCTGCACAAAAAAGTCCGTGGCGAGTTCTAGCTCAGTAGTCTAAGCTTTAATTAAAGCGCAGTACGAGTTAGTTTCTTAGTTTATAAATTTCTCACCTACTTTTTGTTTTCGACCTTAGCAAACTTCCACTCAACGGAATATTTTCAGATTTTATTGTGATTTTCTAGAAAATGTTTTCAACGGTTTTCATTAAATAATTTTGTATGCACATGACGTAGACACAGTTCTATCAACTTTATGTGAAACAATTTTTTCTGAAATAATCGATTTTAAAGGAATTCTGATTTTAAAGTACCATTACGATGTATTGTACATCTTTAAAATTTGTCAAATTTGAAACAAAGTCAGCTGATCGGAAATGCGAATTTCCAAATCAGTTATTTACTATAGCTTTTCCGCGATTTTCTTTATAATGTGACTGCTCGACTGGAAAAAAAAAGCTCTCTCATTTATGACTAGCACTTTTTTCGAAAAAAATTGAAGTTAATGGGTTTCCACGAGAACTGGGAGGTCACACTATCTTTCTGAAATGTCATGCATTGTAAAGTGGGCCTCCCAGCTCAATAATATTGAAGGCAACAATATGTTTAGTAAAATCGAGGGTTTGAAGAAAAATGTATCTTTTACAATTTTTGGAATAAAGTCGTATAACAAAATAATAAAGTCGTATAACTGTTTAATAACAGAGCTTTTATTTATATGTGTATATTTTTATTTTCTTGAATTATATCTTAATATATAAAGTATGAACCAACACACAGGGACTAAGCTAATTTCATGTTTGTGTGTCGGTATATGTATCCTGTGTAGAAGAGTGTGTTTGTTTATGTGTCTTTACTTTTGAAAGTTTTTGAATTAAAATTTAATATATGATGGTGGAAATAATATCCTTGGGGTTTGAATTTATTAAAGAAGTTTTCTGAATAATAAGCTACTTTTAGAAGTGGAAGAACGCACACCAGTGCTCGCGGCGCGGGAGATGTACCGTGCAATGTGGCATGGTGGGAGAGGTTAATAACTGAATAATTCAGTAGTTTTGAAGAAAACTAAATGAGGACTAAGATATTTGTGTGTGTGTGTACGCAAAATATTTTGTGAAGATTAAATAACAGTAGTATACTAGTTGATGTCGACAGAAGAAGAGAGCGCTGTAAACTAAATACTGTAGGGTTCAGTTAGGTAAAGTACTAACTACTTTACTGATATTCCTACTACACTTAGACTTGATTATGATGATTATTATTAAACATTTTAAATGTGATTTTCTTCTAATTAATTCAGTCATTAATTCGTAGCGCCTCCATCTTTAATTATTTAATAACTTGTTAACTCTTTTTAATGCCAATGGAAAAGTTTAGGTTGTCAAAGTGAATTAAAACGACCATTTTTTCCCCCCAAAAAAAACTTTTTGTTGTTTACTTCCTCCTTGTGTCTTGTTACTTCCTCCTTGTGCCTTGTTACTTCCTCCGTGTGCCTTGTTACTTCCTCCTTGTGTCTTGTTACTTCCTCCTTGTGCCTTATTACTTCCTCCTTGTGTCTTGTTACTTCCTCCTTGTGTCTTGTTACTTCCTCCTTGT